>QTSX02000753.1:335514-483650 GCA_014839935.2 Entomophthora muscae | reverse complement strand
TATAGTAAATTTTCAAAAAAATGTTGACAGTGACAATGTTGTCAATAATAATGTCTACAATTTTTTCTAATTGACAGTGAGAATTCAGCTTTTTTACTAATTATCACTCATAATGTTGGTGCCTTTCATTTCTCACATATAAAACTTTATGTTTTATATAATAAAAACTTCTCATTTTTTGATATGTTGTATTTTTAACTTTTTTCTTTCATATTTTTAATTTTTAAAATAAAAAATATATAAAGCTACTAATTTCACATAAATTGCTTAACTTTTAACTTGTTATTTAAACTATATTAAAATATAAACTATTCAAGTATTTTTCAAATTTTAAATGCCAATAAAAACCCAATAAGGTTTAATTTTTATTTAGTATGTTTCATAATTGTTTTTTTTGTTTTTTAAATACATTGCTTTATTTTAAACCCTTTTACTTATTATTTTTAGGACAAGAACACCTCAAAATAACCAAAGGGTACCAAGCGTCCCTCCAAGCCAACCAAACCCACCAAGAAGAAGCCTGTCTCATCAAAGAAGGCCACTCCAAAACCATCCCCAAAGCCCTCCCCTGAGCCCTCTCCTGAGAAGAACCCTTCTCACTCCACTGGGGGAGAGAAATATGATGGTTCAGTTACTGACCACAGTTTCTACAGCTTGGCTTCAGATGAGGAGCCTACCAAGAAGCAGTGCCAAGCCAATAAGTCCCCTCCAAAGGATAAGTCTCCTACACATGAGGAGCACCAAGATAAGCCCCCTTATGCTTCCCCTACCAAACTCTCCTCCTTCAATTTCATCTGGGGATGGTACAAAGCCCCACCCTGATTTCTTCCCTGGCTTCTGCCATGTTCCTGCTGGCCCCTGGGACCCTCTGTTGGCCCCCAATATCTGCAATGTTGATGGGAAGTTTAAGGTTCCTTCCACCTTGCTAAAATACTTCCCCATAATGAGTGTCAAAGGGGGGCAAGTCATGATAGCAAGTGGTTACATCTGCTCATACAATAATGCCAACTGGGGCTTCAAGAGCTGGCACTATACCTGTGAGGACTGCTCCTGCCCAGTGCAGCTCAATACTAAGCGCTGGGACTTGTTACAAACCATTAAGGGTGAGCATACCTACATCATGCCCAACACTACCATCTCCTGCCTTCTCAAATGGTACCTTGTGCAGATTATGCCTACCTCCAAGGATCTTCCCCCCACTCAGCTGGCTGTGCTTGCCTGTAAGCACCTCTCCCCCACCAATCTGAAGAGGGTGCCAACCCACACCCATTTGGTTAAGTTTTTTAGTGATAGGCGCCAAGCCTCAGACCCCCTGGCCAAGAGTGCCACCACAATCAAAGACCTGGTCCTTTCTAATGCCCTCAAGAAAACCAAGGATAGAGAGATGTTCCTGCTCCATGACAATAAGCAGGAAGTGAAGAATAGGATCATTACCTTCTCCACAACTCAAAACCTGGAACAGCTCACCACTGCTACCACCTGGCTGTGTGACAGCACATTTTCAACCTGTCCCACCCTTATCAAGCAGCTTTGGGTCCTGCATGGGCAATTCATTGACCAGGTCATCCCCCTTGTTTTCTTTCTCCTGCCTGGGGCCCAGACAGAGGTCTACGTCAGAGCATTCAAAATCATCTGGGATGCTTTGAGCTCCCTTCCTGCCAACCAGCTCCCCCCTCCCATTCATATCATCAGAGCAAAACATTCTTCTGCCAAGAAGGATTAGTCTACCCTAGATGCAGAGCATCTTGCTCATGAGCGCTCACTTGGGCCAAATTTGATCATTATGGACTTTAAGCTTGCTCAGTTCAGAGCCTTTAGGCCGCCTTCAATAGAAAAGCTCAGGGCTGCTCCTTCCATTTTAGGAAGGCCCTCATCAAACACCTCAAGAGCAAGAAAGAGCTTTATAAGAAGTATCTCAATGATGGTAAAGGGAAGTGCCGCTTTGCCATCACCCAGTTTGCTGCCTTGGCTTTTGTGCGGCCAGAGCATACTGGGCTTGGCTTTGAGGCCCTCCTGGAGGATGCTTATATCAAGAAGCCCTCCACCATTGTTAAGGGCTACCTTGAGTAATTTGAGCAACAATGGATAGGTTAAAGGCAACTGCTCCAAGAGAAAAGAATGGGGCCACTGCCCCTTGGAATTGCCAGAGCGCCTGCCTAAAGGGGGAGATGAAGACCATCTCAAGCCTGAAGGTGTGGCATAAGCATCTGAAGGTGAATTTTGGGTCAAACCCCAAGTACAAGTTCTTCCAGAAGCTCAGGAGGAGCAGGCCTGGACTGTTTCCAAGTTTCCCGACCTGGCCAACTGGGTGGCCCCCAAGAAGAGGAAGTCCAAGGAGCAGGACTACCAGGGGGACGTCCAGAAGGTAGTTAAGAAAAAGTACAAGGTGGCAGAGATCAAGAAGTACCTTGAAGATATTGCAACTGCCCTTGCTGGTGACTTTAATTAGCACAATAAACCTTGCTTTGCTTTGCCTGTATATTTATTACTGTTAAGCTTTTAATTTTTTAATTTATATTGTACTAATCTTTTTAGGTATAAATGTAAGTTTTAAATACAGTTTCAATTTGGTTTTGTAAGAAACATCTTATATTTTGTTAATCTATCTTTAAGACATGAGATTTTTTCAGTCATGCTTATATAAATTATAAAAAATTAAATTAGAATTTTCTTATATTTTATATTTATTATGAATATAGAAAATATTTTTTTTGGTTCATTGGAATTTTAAATTTATGGGAAAATATTTTTATAATAAAGAGTGTAATTTACATAGTGAATTGGTAAATAAATGCTTAAATCTCCTTATTCTTATTACTTGTGGTATGTTTTATTGCTATTTTTGGACTCTCTGGGACATTTTAGTATAATAAAGTATTTTAAACTATTTTTATATTAAAAATGTTCATATTAAAGTGCTTTTTTACTTAAAAAGTGTCAACATCCAGGAGACAACATTATTTAAAACCAGTTCATCACTTTAATATAGTGTTGACATGGGTGCTGTTGGCTTCCAGACCTTATCACCTTACTTATTACAATACTGATAAAATTTAAACCCAACCAGCCCCCTTGTCTATCTAGTGAACAAGCTGCTCAATTCTACTATATCAGTAGAATTTTCACCCTAAACAAAGGCAAGCTTATCCAAATTTGTGTGGGCTTTTATAATCTTCCAGCTTGATCCTTTCCTTTTCACTAAAAAAAGCTCTCTTCAACCTTTTCATGAGATTTAGGTACATCCCCTTAACTTTTCTCTGACAGCTAACCCAAGGCTTGCTTCAAACCTCAACTCTTCTGTGATAAAAGTTCCTGCTGTGTCCTCGCAGATGTTGCTTTCAGGGTGAAGTAGAGTGAGAGCTTGTCATAATTAATCAAATGAGGAATGTATACCCAAATGAGGATGACATTACCAATGAGGAGGAGACAATGTGTGTTTACTCAGAAATGGTAAAAATTGAAGAGAGAATAAGGAAAGGTGCAGCAGAAGATAATGCACGGGTACATCAGGAAGACCTTAATTTGGCTCAACGTCAAGGAATCAGCAGCATAGATAGGCTTGCATTCAATTTTGCGGGGTTCAGAAATCATTTCAGCAGGAGGAGGGAGATTACCAGGAAATTGCAGAGATGAGAAAGCAGAATCTATCAGTCTGGTTATTAAAAATCTGATTGGGAAATATTGAAATAAGTGAATCATTGAGGCAAGATATTTATTGAGAGCAAAATATCAAGCTACTAAGGTAGTTTGGTAGGGACAATTATTACTTGAGGCCTTTGGGTACATCTTAATGAGGTGGCCTTCTTGAATACAATATTTGGACAGCTTACAGATACCACCAATGGTGGTTCTGTAAGCTGTTACCTGAACTCCTTTGAGGTCAGGATTTGTTGACCAGAAGGTCTAGGAAGAGAAAATTGGGCATGGGGCATCTGCGCCCCACTCAGACTCAATTTCCTGTGCCACCACCCACTTGCAATCAATTTTTAGATTTAAATATACAATTGCCACAAGCAGGCAGGGCTTTGGGCCGGGGTTCCATGGATGGCAGGGCTTTGGCTGAGCCACACCTGGGAAAACTATGGCCATGACATTACTCTTCTTCTTTGGTAACAGGGACTTTCCACCTCCTGGGATTGCTGCCAGTACATAGCTCTTGTGGGCAGGAGGGAGTTTCATGGAAGCTAGGGTGGCCTTTACCGGACCTACTGCTTGGGGATTGTTCTTGTGGAATTCCTGGAGCATTTCTTGGGTGTGAGTGAGGTTGCAATGGGGAATCCAACAGTTTTCTGAGGCTGGGTATTCCTTCCAGGCTACTAGGTAGTGCAGACGCTTGCAGGATAGCTTGGATGCAATTATTGATTTCTGTTCATATTCCAGTTGTCCATCCACCATTATGGGGTCAGGTGTAGATACAGGGGGATCTTCATACTTAGTTAAAAGGTAATCATGGAATGTACTGAAGATGTGGAAGGAGGGAGGGAGGTCCAGTTGATAGGCTGAAGATCCAATCTTCTTTAAGATTCTGAATTGACCTACCCTTTGAGACCTAGCTTCTGGCAGGGCAATTTTAGTCGCATGTTCTGGGAGTCAACCAGTACTTGATTGCCAATTTTGTACGCTGGACCCTCTCTTCTTTTCATGTCTGCATAAGCCTTGTAAGTTGTCACGGAATGAGTTAAGGACACTTTGACTTCTTTGTGGACTCTTTTTAAAGCTGCTGCCTGTGAGGATCCCAATTCCACTTTGCTACATGAGAGTAAGCCAAATTTACATTGAGGGTTGCAGCTATAATTTGCGTAGAATGGGGAGACATTAGAAGAGGATTGTGGGGTATTGTTGTAAGAAAACTGGGCCATTGGTATGTTTTGGGACCAGTTATCTTGTTCAGTGTTAGATTAGCATCTAATAAATGTTTCCAAACATTGATTCACCCTCTCTGTCTGGCCATTGGATTGGGGGTGGTAGGCTGTTGATATGCATAACTTAATGCCTAGGAGTCTGGAGAATCCCCCCAGAATTGTGCTGTGAATTGGGGACCTCTGTCGCTTATGATCTCTTGGGGGATTTCATGGTGAGCAAAGACATTGTTAACAAACATTCAGGCCATCTGGACTGATGTGATTGTGATTTAGCAGGGGATGAAATGACTCATCTTTGTGAAACAATCTACTACTACCATGATAGCATCATAACCATTTGACGGGGGAAGTTCTACTATAAAATCAACAGTCAGAGATGTCCATGGGCCATTTGGAATTTTTAGGGGGACCAGTAGACCTGTCTGTTTGAGACGTGAGGGCTTTGACCTTAGAAAAACACACAGCACTTTAGGTACTTAGCTGTGTCTGATGTGAGACCTCTCTAATCAAATTGTCTATGATTATCTATATGTTCTTATTTTTCCCTTGGTGACCAACCAATATGTTGTCATTGTGGGCCTTGATTAATTCCATGAAAATATCACCATCAGGTACCCACAGACAACCATTGTGGAGTATGGTACTGTCTTCATAACTGTAGCAGGTGTGGGGAGTAGATTGACTTGCCAACTTAAACAGCTGGGGGTACTGTTTGTCTAAAGGTTGCAGCAACTTAACTCTAGCTACTAAGTCTGGGTTGACAGGTTCTTAGACACTTAGGGTGAAGATTGTTTCCATGGGGAGAGGATAGAATGGTGCTGGGGGGAATCATGACCTTTGTATTAAATTCTTGTTCAGCCTTAACGTCAGGAAGTAATGTTGGGTTACAACTGAGGGAGTCCTCCAGATGGTTATCAATACCCTTGATAAACTCTTATTGGGATTTTAACTTGACTATAACTTTGTACCATCTGGTCTGACGTTCAGTTAAGAGACAAGGTTCCCGGTAATACAGTAGGGCTTTGTGGTCTGTCCTTACTGTAAATGGGTGTGTGGATGAGCAAAGGTGATGCTGCCAGTATTTCATAGACTCTACTAATGCTAATAACTCTTTGTCATAGATCATGTAGCTGAGCTCTTTGGATCTCATTTTCCTAGAGAAATAGCCTACATGATATTCTAGTCCATCATCAGCAGTTTGTAGAAGGATCAAGGCAATGGCAAATTTGGAGGTATCCATGGCTAAGATGAAGGGTTTGGAGGCATCAAAATAGCAGGGTATGGTTGCAGAAGACATGATGTTCTTAACAGCATTGAACACAGCATTGCATTGTGCGGACCATTCCAGAGTTCTTTTCCCACTAGCAGCGTAAAGGGGGGCTGCTGTTTCTGACAAGTGGGGGGTGAAACATTTCAAGAAGTTGCATGTTCCCAGGAAGCTGCAGAGTTGGGTAATGTTTGTTGGGGTCTGCCAATTCCTTATTGCAGATTCTTTGTCAGGGGAAATGACATGGCCTTTTTCCAAGATCAGATTTCCTAAGAAAGAAACCTTACTCTTGAAAAATTTATATTTGCTCAGTTTGATGACAAGATTGGCCTTTTGGATCCTTTCCACCATGGCACAAAGGTGGGTGGCATGAGACTCCTCATCCAGAGAGTATACTAAGATGTCATCCATGTATGCAATAGCACATTTCCCAATCAGGTCACCCAAGACTGCACTGATCATCTTTTATAAGACTTCTGGGGCGTTTTTTAGACCAAAGAGCATGACTTGGTACTGAAAGATGCCTTTATTAGTCCTGAAAGCGGTGAGCCATTCTTGACCTTCTTTGATGCAAATCTGGTTGAAAGCATTTAAGAGGTCCAGCTTTGAAAAGATCGAGCTTTCTCCACCTCCCTGGAGATCTGAGACTCAATGAGCATGGGTTATGGATTGGGTACAGTCACATTGTTAAGGTTGCCAAAGTCAATGTAGGGGCGTGATGATCCATCAGACTTTTGAACAAACAGCAGTGGAGAGCATATAGAAGAGGATTTCCTAAAGATCTGTCCTTTGGCTTCCATGTCCTTTGTTCATTCTTCTAATCATTGTTCCTCCTTTAGGTTCAAGGGATATATGGGAGAAGCTACTTTCACCAAATCAACAGCAAGTTTAAACTCAAAGTCAAATTGTGAGTGTGCGGGGAGACTGTCAGCCAGCTTAGAATCAAAGGCTGTGTGTAAGTGGGAGAGGCATAATGGAAGGACATCAAATTATGTGGCAGGTTTTGTTGTTGCTGAGACTGACATTGAGATGTGAGGGGCTTCTTTCCCAAACGGGATCATTGATACCTTCAAGGAAATTCTGGCAGTATGAGCGATCCTTAGT
The DNA here is from genome assembly GCA_014839935.2 of Entomophthora muscae. Classification (NCBI taxonomy): domain Eukaryota; kingdom Fungi; phylum Entomophthoromycota; class Entomophthoromycetes; order Entomophthorales; family Entomophthoraceae; genus Entomophthora; species Entomophthora muscae. The sequence continues at coordinate 476,417 of QTSX02000753.1, read as the reverse complement.
AGGTTATCTTTGAGGATTGGGGTGATATTGTGCTCCCACCACCATTTCACGCCTAGGATCACCGGGTATGTCAGGTGCTTTGCCACTGTGAATTCAGCAACAAAGGCATGATCAGTGATAGAAAAGAATAACAGACAGCGTAGCCTGAATGAACAGGAGACATTGGATACCCCTCCTTTGCACAGAGCACCAGGATTATATTTCAAACCTAGCTTGTCAATCAGATCTTTTTAAATGAAGTTTTTAGTGGCACCAGTATCTAATAAAGCTACAGCTTTTGTTATATATGATGTGGACCCAAAAGAACAATGAAACAAAAAATATCCCTTCTTTGTTTTATTTAATAAAGGGGGTGATTGGAATCAATTTTCATCTGGAGTTAAGGGGCTTTTTTAATGGATAACAGGTCCTCATTCAAGGCTACAAAGGGTTGATCAATCACAGGTTCAATGATAATAGGCTCAAGGCAAGGAGGAGGCACAACCTCATTCATAGTGGCAATGTGGAGATCCACAATAGCTTGAGCCTTGGCAAATAGCAATGGACAGTTCTGGTTGAAGCATATAAGTTTATAGGCATTGGTAGTGTTACCTGAAGTGGGCACTTGGGAGTCAGTAGTTTAAGTTTGCTAGGGTAGCACTGGAGTTGTCAATTTCATAGAAGGAGAGTGCAGCCAAGGTAGGAATGCCCTGAGGAGACAGGCTGCTGAGAGGAGCTATAGCTAGAAGGGAGGCTGGAGACACAAGAGATTGAGAAACCTCAGAGGATAGAAGCCCTTGTGAGGTGGCTGCTGAGAGGATCTATAGCTAGAGGGGGAGGCTGGAGACACAAGAGATTGAGAAAACTCAGAGGATAGAGGCTCTTGTGAGGTGGCTGACTCCTGTTGATCATGTAAACAATTCAATATTGGAGGAGCTTCCAGCAACAGAGGCTGTGTGGACTGTTGGGACGTCACCAGGTTACCACTGACTGCTTGCAGGAGGCATTGTATCATAACAGAGACAGAAGTGAAAGGATGTGACCAAGGTGGCAAGCTTTGACTGGTGCGGTCAAGGATGATATAGAGGACCACAAGCTTAGCGCTTTGGGGAGTGATGATTTCTAGGCATTGGCCTGGAACTGTTTAAGGTGCAAGGGTAGAGTTTGAGGTCCTTGGGAACTCAAGAACAGGGCTTTTTAGTCTATCAAGGAGGAAGATGCTGGAGCTTGGCACGTCACCAAATAAATTAGGGTAGACACATGATCAAAGGAATTGGATGCTTGTTCAAGAATAGACAAGCACCACTCCTGGGATTCAGGTTCTGCTCGTTTTAGTAAGAAGCTCAGAAGCTTCTGAGGGAAACCATGCTGAGTCCATTCCTAAGTCAGTGCCAAGATTTATCTTGCAGTAGTTAACAAAGGGGATGAAAGGCTAGGAGCAGGCTGCCAGAATTTGAGGCCTGAGAGTAGAGTATAACAATGTTGCATGATCTCTATCTTTGCAAAGGATGGGTATAACAGGGGAAAGAGCCCCACTGCAAAAATACTCCAAAATGAAGCAATGATCATTGTGTAGGTCACCACTGGGATATCCATGATGCAAGAGAATTATCCAACAACAAAGATGCACAGGCTGTAAAATATATCAAAGTTAGAGTAGTTTGATAATGTCAGGGTGAAGTAGGGTGAGAGCTCATTATGATCAATCAAATGAGGAAGAAATACCCAAATGAGGATGACATTACCAATGGGGAGAAGACAATGCATGTTTAATCAGAAAGAGTAACCCTTGAAGAGCAAATAAGGAAAGGTGCAGCAGAAGATAATGCACAGGTACATCAGTAAGAGCTTAATTTGGCTCAACATCAAGGAATCAGCAGCATAGATAGGCTCACATTCAATTTTGCGGGGTTCAGAAATCATTTTGGCAGGGTGAGGAAGATTACCAGGAAATTGCAGAGGTGATAAAGCAGAATCTATCAGTCTGGTTATTACAAATCTGAATGGGAAATATTAAAATAAGTGAATAATTGAGGCAAGATATTTATTGAGAGTAAAATATCAGGCTACTAAGGTAGTTTGGTAGGGACAATTGTTTTTGAGGCCTTTGGGTACATCTTAATGAGGTGGCCTTCTTGAATACAATATTTAGACAGCTTACAGATACCACCAATGATGGTTCTGTAAGCTGTTACCTGAACTCCTTTGAGGTCAGGATTTTTTTACCAGAAGGTCAAGGAAGAGAAAATTGGGCATGGGGCATCTGCGCCCCACTCAGACTCAATTTTCTGTGCCACCACCCACTTGTGACTGATTGCCAGATTTAAAACTATGATTGCCGCAAGCGGGCGGGGCTTTGGGCCAGGTTTCCCGGGTGGCAGCGCTTTGGCCAAGCCATACCCAGTAAAACCATGGCCATGATAGTCACCCCTAGAGTCTGAACATGACGTTGCCCTACACTGCTGTTAGTTAAATCTGAACCTTTGGATATTTCTGATCCCTTCCCCTCATATTGCTGTGGACTCTGATCTCCTGGTCAGGTTTACCTTGTATTTCAAAGCTCTGATGTTACCTGACCCTTGCTTGGTCCTGGGGTTGAACCCTGAGCTGTCACACCATCTTTAAAGATGAGTCAAGGTTGGTAAACATTGCCTTGTTGCACTGGTTTCCCTATAGATCTTATGGATTCTGCCTGGCATGAGGGATACTTTGTCCCCTTGAGCTTGCCTTTGTTGGTTTCCTTGCTTCTGGACCACCCTTTCAAGGTTAGGTTGATCTTATTTACCAAATCTGATGAGGTTCTATATTATAGGTTTAAGAGAATATGAGGTATTTAGGTCTAGTATGTTCTACAGGGATGGAGGATACAGATACTACTTTTAAAATGGTTAAAGGGCTTGGATGGGGATTTAAAATTACAATCAAGCTTTTACTGATCCTGGAGGGTTATGGTAAGAGAATATCCTCAGGGGATGAAATTTTTGGCTCTGTTTAAGTTGATGTAAATACTTTAAGCAAAAAAAGATATATGAGTTTTTTTGGTATTAAGCTTATGGGTTTAAAGATGCAATAGCTTTTATTGATGGTGGGAGTGGTTATACTAACAGGAGCTTCTAGTTTGTACTCAGTTAAAGTTCAATGATTTTCCTGGGGAATGTTTATTGGCAGGAAGTTGATGAGTTTTTTTACATGACTGCAGTAGCCTTTACAATTTAATTGGGATGCATGCATGCCTGGGACCAATGTGATTGGCTCGGGTCATAGGGATGCCGAACAAGGCAACTATGCTTGGAGGGGCTGAGGTTTGGTCGCCAGTCTGGGATTCCATTGGCGCGGTAAACCAAGTTGTTCCGATATCCTGTCAATAGCAAGCGATGGATTGATTGGAACCCGTGGGAGATGTTTTGGTAAAGAAGCGAACAATCAGTATGGGTAACTTTTCTTTAAACCCCCATTCACGAAAGGGTAGGTGTATAAAGTGGGGGTTGTTAATAAGATTTAAATCAAAGTTTGGGGATGCAGTAGTGGATACTTGGCAAGGGTTTCATGGGATTTGGGTTTATTTCTAATTAAAAGATAGTTCGAGATCCGAAGAGCCAGCGAGTAAAGGGTTGATGGGAGTGAAGAAAGGGGGTAGGTTGTACTAAGAGGTGAGTTGGTGAGGCTAGGGATGGGAGTTGTGTAATGAAGTCTGTCGTTGAGTAAGTCTCTTGTGGGGGGTGGGGTTAGACTGCGTTGAATAGCCAAGATTACCAAGGGGAAGTTTTCGAGGGTGTCGGGTTCGTTCAGCATTTCGGAGATGGTTGATAAGTAGAATTGGAAGCTTTCTTTGCTGGCGTCTTGCAAGAAGGAGAGGACCTGTTTGGGGACACTTGGGTCTAGATTCCATGAGATTACGCGGTAGTCCAGAAGACGGGCAAGTAGATTGAGATGGTTGTCCTCAGGTTCGCGGAGAAGAGTTTGGATGGTTAGTGGGTTGTGGGTCTTTGGGATCCTGGAAAACTTGCAGGTGGTGTTGCGCCGGTGGCAAGCGACGCAGTTTGTATGGGTTGTCTTGACGCACTTGATCTTTTGCTTGTAGCAGATATCACACGCCTTGAAATGCTTGGAGGTATGTTTCATATTGGGCTTTGAGGACGGAGTTGTTTAAATACCATACAATTGCAGGGTAGGATGGTTCCACCAATGGGTTTACATAAAATACTGACATCCAGATATGGGGTTGCCAAGATACAATTTTAGATTTATGCATCGTTATAAGCATAAAGTGGTGGTTTGAGCTTTTAAACAGAAATCAATATAAATCCTAAAGTAGACTGGGTTTATAATTTGAAAATCCAAAAGCGTCGTAAAGCAGGATGCATTAGGTACTCAAATCGGTGGTGTAAGCATAGTCTCTAATCAAATCCCTGCCACTGGTTTCTAAAAGGAGTTGGATCGGAAAACTAACTTTTGGAATTGCATGTTTAAAGATCATGCAAAGTTTCACAGATCGAGTTTAACCCAAACTGTTTCTAAAGGCAAGTGATTGAACAGGTGGGTCATTATTTTAGGGATTAAGCCATTTTCTAATGCACATGCTGCTCAAGTTGCAGCATAACACAGTTCAATTTTGAAAAAGTAACTAATTACACAATTTATATTTAAAACATTAATAACTCAATGAAAAATTAATATTTTTTCACACTTTAAACTATCAAAATGAAGCTAAAAATCTTATCTTTCTATTGGTGTAAAAATTTTAATATGTATACTATGCTCAATATTAAAGCAAAAGTAATTTAAAAGAGCATAATCCAGATTTTATTATATGATTATATCTAATGATATAAAGTAGATCACTTCAAAGCTAATAAATACTATTTTTTCAATACACAACAGATTTTTTTTATTTGAAGAAATTAAAGATAAGATTGAGAGCTTTATTTTTGCATTTTATTTTATTTAAAAGTCTCAATTCTTTAGGATTTTATGATAGTTTGAAGTTAGAGTGTTTTTATCACTGTTTAGATTGATTTTAAGGTTCAAGTGAGCTTCGAACCTCAAATTAAGCATTCTTTAAATGGAATTCTTTAATATTTTATCATTTTAAAAATATGCGGAAGAGTTACAATTAACTGAATACATCATTTTAATTGATTTGCATTGATTACAAAGAGGATAGGATGTAATAATAATGCTTAGCTGCTTCACATATATCACTTGTGCATTAAAACTGGGTATTTAATTAATTTCTGCAAACATAAATTCAAGTTCAAACTATAATAAAAGCTATCACACCATTTCTTTCAGAATGGTGTCATTTAGCTTGGTATATAAGTGCTAAAGTACCACAAAGCTTCTAATCCAAAAGACCCCATTCAAAGACCACATTCTGATCATAACTACTCCATCATTAAGGCACACATCAGAGATCTGACCTAATTACAGATTCAAAATACTACCATGTCCTCAGTTAAATTTACTTCTTCCATGCTACCCTTTTTTTCCTTAGGAGCTTCAACAAAAAGAGAGAGAATTGCAATGTTAAAAAAGGCATTCCTCTTTATTGCTGGTGATGATCTTGATAATTTCATCAAGCACTTCTTTACTCAAACTGAATTTGGGAAAGCTCAGTTCCTGCCAACTATTCAAAATCAAAAAGGCAATGAGTTCATTGAAAACTTAAAGGATCTCATGAAATCTTCTCCCCTAAAAACATCTCCCAGCCTTGCAATCTCTGGTTACTTCCAGTTACTCTTTAAAAGAGCTTAATGATATGGGGTTTAATATAACCAAAAGTGAGTTTGAATACTCAAGAAAAATAAATAAAAATAAAAATTTAAGCTTAAACAAAAAAAGCCAAAAAAATAATAACTATTCATTAAAAAAAGAAATAACTAAAAAAATAATTAAAAAATTGCTGGAAAATTCTTTTGAAACAAGCCAGTTTACAAAAAAAGTGCCTGAAAAAATTTATAAAGATATTGAAAAAGAGATGAGTAATTACTCAACTGAAATTAAATACTCTCTACTTAAAACAAAAAAAGAAATAATGAAAATATGAAAATAAAAAATGAAATTTCAGTTTCAATTTCCACTTACTATAAATTAATCCCTAAAAATATAATAAAAAGTAAAAAACAAACTGATATGTGCAATATTTGTAATTTAAAAAATTCTCTAGAAAAAAGAAGGAAGAATGTGAAAATAAAAACTTACCATTACCAGAATCTATAGACAATGAATTAAAGAATATTAATCAGCACCAAGACTTTTATGTTCATCAAAATTGTGAATATAAAAAAGATATTAATGAACTAGATGATGAGTCTTGTGTTGTAGTTATAGATTATAAAGAAAACTTAAAGGTTGGAGGTGGTCCAATTGAGACCAATAATTGTTTTTATTCAAAAAAACCAATCTCATTATTAGGTTTTACATTAGTTTTTAAAGAAAATAATAAAATTAAATATGAATATCATGATTTTTTGTCTCAAATATTATCACATGATTCTTTATTTTCAGGTGAATGTCTAATAAGTCTTCTTAAATTAGATAGATTTAAAAGATAAAAAATAAAAGTATGGACGGATAATGGAAATCATTTTAGATCATACAAATTTTTATATTACTTATTTAAAGAGGCACCTAAATATATTAAGGGTTCTATAAAATATAACCGTTTTGTTGAATGCCATGGAAAAAGCATTGTTGATGGTCACTTTGGTGTAATATCAAAAATTTTAAAGGAAAAAGAAAATGTACTTTATATTAACAACATTAATGATCTAAAAAATATTTGTGAGAAAGAATAAAGAAGAAAAGAATTATACAATTCAGCTTTAACTGGTTCAATTGTTTCCCAAAAAGCATTTTTTATATTTATGAAAGGAAATTTAGGCCTATAAAAAGAGAGCTTGAAGTTAAAAATCTGCGCATTAATCTTTCATATTTGATGAAAGATGGGAAGCTATATACTTCACCTTTAACATTTGAAAGCTTCTCAGAATATTCTGAGATAAATTATCATTTGAAATCACGTGATGATACCAGAGAAACAAAAATATCAGAAGATGCTAGTAGTGTATTGGGGCAAGTTCATGAAGTAGGGCAGCTTACTAGAGGGTGTATTTTAAATAGAGTTATCAGTCTTTCAAAAACAACAACCTTTTTTTTCTGAAACAAACTAAGAATATTTATGATGAGCCAAAGATAGGGTAATAGCATTTATAGCTTTGGGGCTGCTATTACTCTCCCATGCAACTCATCATAAATATTTTTGGTTTGTAGTTTGTAGTAGCACTTAAGATATTTTCAGTAGTACTATAAGTTGCAATTTTCAATTATAAAATCAATGAATTATTTTTTAAAAAATCACCCAAGCCCAAGAACAATAAAATATTTGGGATTGATTGTATTTTACTCTTTCTGAATAATTTGAATATGAATAATGTGATTAAGTTATAAAATAACCAATCTGGCACCTAGGCATAACAAGAAAAATAATGTCCCAGGTGTTTGAACAAGTGGGTCATTATTTTAGAGATTAGGCCATTTTCTAATGCACATGCTGCTCAAGTTGCAGCATAACACAGTTCGATTTTGAAAAAGTAACTAATTACACAATTTATATTTAAAACATTAATAACTCAATGAAAAATTAATATTTTTTCACACTGTAAACTATCAAAATGAAGCTAAGAATCTTATCTTTCTATTGGTGTAAAAATTTTAATATGTATACTACGCTCAATATTAAAGCAAAAGTAATTTAAAAGAGCATAATCCAGATTTTATTATATGATTATATCTAATGATATAAAGTAGATCACTTCAAAGCTAATAAATACTTTTTTTGAATACACAACAGATGTTTTTTATTTGACGAAATTAAAGATAAGATTGAGAGCTTTATTTTCGCATTTTATTTTATTTAAAAAGCTCAATTCTCTAGGATTTTATGATAGTTTGAAGTTAGGATGTTTTTATCACTGTTTAGATTGATTTTAAGGTTCAAGTGAGCTTCGAACCTCAAATTGAGCATTCATTAAATGGAATTCTTTAATATTTTATCATTTTAAAAATATGCGGAAGAGTTACAATTAACTGAATACATCATTTTAATTGATTTGCATTGATTACAAAGAGGATAGGATGTAATAATAATGCTTAGCTGCTTCACATATATCACTTGTGCATTAAAACTGGGTATTTAATTAATTTCTGCAAACATAAATTCAAGTTCAAACTATAATAAAAGCTATCACACCATTTCTTTCAGAATGGTGTCATTTAGCTTGGTATATAAGAGCTAAAGTACCACAAAGCTTCTAATCCAAATAACCCAATTCAAAGACCACATTCTGATCATAACTACTCCATCATTAAGGCACACATCAAAGATCTGACCTAATTACAGATTCAAAATACTACCATGTCCTCAGTTAAATTTACTTCTTCCATGCTACCCTTTTTTTCCTTGGGAGCTTCAACAAAAAGAGAGAGAATTGCAATGTTAAAAAAGGCATTCCTCTTTATTGCTGGTGATGATCTTGATAATTTCATCAAGCACTTCCTTACTCAAACTAAATTTGGGAAAGCTCAGTTCCTGCCAACTATTCAAAATCAAAAAGGCAATGAGTTCATTGAAAACTTAAAGGATCTCATGAAATCTTCTCCCCCAAAAACATCTCTCAGCCTTGCGATCTCTGGTTACTTCCAGTTACTCTTTAAAAGAGCTTAATGATATGGGGTTTAATATAAACAAAAGTGAGTTTGAATACTCAAGAAAAATAAATAAAAATAAAAATGTAAGCTTAAACAAAAAAAGCCAAAAAAATAATAACTATTCATTAAAAAAAGAAATAACTAAAAAAATAATTAAAAAATTGCTGGAAAATTCTTTTGAAATAAGCCAGTTTACAAAAAAAGTGCCTGAAAAAATTTATAAAGATATAGAAAAAGAGATGAGTAATTACTCAACTGAAATTAAATACTCTCTACTTAAAACAAAAAAAGAAATATATGAAAATATCAAAATAAAAAATGAAATTTCAGTTTCAATTTCCACTTACTATAAATTAATCCCTAAAAATATAATAAAAAGTAAAAAACAAACTGATATGTGCAATATTTGTAATTTAAAAAATTCACTAGAAAAAAAGAAGGAAGAATGTGAAAGTAAAAACTTACCATTACCAGAATCTATAGACAATGACTTAAAGACTATTAATCAGCATCAAGACTTTTATGTTCATCAAAATTGTGAATATAAAAAAGATATTAATGAACTAGATGATGAGTCTTGTGTTGTAGTTATAGATTATAAAGAAAACTTAAAGGTTGGAGGTGGTCCAATTGAGACCAATAATTGTTTTTATTCAAAAAAACCAATCTCATTATTAGGGTTTGCATTAGTTTTTAAAGAAAACAATAAAATTAAATATGAATATCATGATTTTTTGTCTCAAATATTATCACATGATTCTTTATTTTCAGGTGAATGTCTAATAAGTCTTCTTAAATTAGATAGATTTAAAAAAATAAAAAATATAAAAGTATGGACAGATAATGGAAATCATTTTAGATCATATGAATTTTTATATTACTTATTTAAAGAGGCAACTAAATATATTAAGGGTTCCATAAAATATAACCGTTTTGTTGAATGCCATGGAAAAAGCATTGTTGATGGTCACTTTGGTGTAATATCAAAAATTTTAAAGGAAAAAGAAAATGTACTTTATATTAACAACATTAATGATCTAAAAAATATTTTTGAGAAAGAAGAAAGAAGAAAAGAATTATACAATTCATCTTTAACTGGTTCAATTGTTTCCCAAAAAGCATTTTTTATATTTATGAAAGGAAATTTAGGCCTATAAAAAGAGAGCTTGAAGTTAAAAATCTGCGCATTAATCTTTCATATTTGATGAAAGATGGGAAGCTATATACTTCACCTTTAACATTTGAAAGCTTCTCAGAATATTCTGAGATATTTTATCATTTGAAATCACGTGATGATACCAGAGAAACAAAAATATCAGAAGATGCTAGTAGTGTATTGGGGCAAGTTCATGAAGTAGGGCAGCTTACTAGAGGGTGTATTTTAAATAGAGTTATCAGTCTTTCAAAAACAACAACCTTTTTTTCTGAAACAAACTAAGAATATTTATGATGAGCCAAAGATAGGGTAATAGCATTTATAGCTTTGGGGCTGCTATTACTCTCCCATGCAACTCATCATAAATATTTTTGGTTTGTAGTAGCACTTAAGATATTTTCAGTAGTACTATAAGTTGCAATTTTCAATTATAAAATCAATGAATTATTTTTTAAAAAATCACCCAAGCCCAAGATCAATTAAATATTTGGGATTGATTATATTTTACTCTTTCTGAATAATTTGAATATGAATAATGTGATTAAGTTATAAAATAACCAATCTGGCGCCTAGGCATAACAAGAAAAATAATGTCCCAAGTGTTTGAAAAGTTTCATAATTTCTAAATACAAACTCAACAGATCGCCACTTTTTTTCCGCTTAAGGCTTCCTTCTGGTAAAATCTAATGTCACGAGCCTTATTTACAATCCTGATCTAAAATACATCATTTAAAGTTCTAATTTCAAATCCAGTCAAGCATGCCTGCTACTAAACCATTCTTCCACCGATAAATCCCGACAAAAATGACATCATGGATCCATAAACCTGCGTAATTGGGATCCATTTCCAACTCCAAACTTTTGACAACTGAAGGGCACATGCCATTAATGGATATGGCCCTGTCCAACTTTCAATGTGAAGTATATTGTCATGCAGCTTAACGGCATCGACCCGAACTGCAACTTAACGATGCCATTTATGGGGTTTAAGTGGAAAGCGGGATGGTAAGTACCGGCCAACGAAACTATATCAGCTTGGATTACCAAACAAGGGTTTACCAGCTGGACCGAGCCCTGCCATAAACGGCGGTTGACTTTTCGGGTTACAATCAGGGTTGGCAGGCGTTGGGCTGGGGTACCCTACCTGGCCATTGGCTGGAATGCACCACCCTACAGCTATTACCTCAGCTTAGTCAAGAACAACCAACCTTCTCGTTCCCACCCATTATAAATCTATCGTGCCAGCAGTTTCAAGAAAGCTAATCCAAGCAAAACTAAAGGTGGCTAAAGATCACCCCAGCAGCCATCGCACCAAAAACTACATCTGGAACCAAGCTAGCATTCGCTTGGCCCTTCCGCTGCGGTAAATATCTGCACCCGATACCTTTACCGCTTCAGGCCATCAAAAACCGCTATAAGTACAAGTTGATGAATCCATCCCCCACCATCACTCAAACCATCTACGTCCAATCCGAGTAAAATCCCATATCCGATCCGATAGTTTCCCAAATCGGAAGCCGGGTAACCCGATCCCCTTCACTTAAATCCAAAAGCCATCCCTGGTAGAAACCCCCTCGTAGAGTTACCTGCCTCAACCCAGCTAGTTTCCCCAATCAAGGTCCACTTTCAACCCTAGGAACCCTCGTATTTACTCACAAGGTCCCTCCCCAAAGCTGTACTGGTGCGGCAACCAAACATCCCCAATACATATCTGGGCCAGGTACAACTGATGATCCATCCATCTACATGTCTATATTACCAACAAGGAGGGGGTTATACCCCGGCAAAGGACCATCAGCCACCAAGGGGTAACACACATACCACAACAGGGAGGTCCAGCTCCACCCAGGTTCCCAATACGTCATTGCTGTGACATCTACTCTTACCCTTCCCATCTACAGAGCCAAAGATCACAAGTCCTAGGGATCAAGGGGGCAATTACAGGATACTCAGGACTAAATACAGGGCCAGCATACTGGTAGCAGAGCCCACCCCAGGATCATCAATAGCCCAACAACCTCTTGCCAACCTTAAGCCAATGTCCAAGGTTGACCCACCCCAAAGGTAAAAGGCTGAGGAGGGTCCTCACAGTTGGCTAGACCCACCAGGGTGATCCCCAAAGTCCCAAGTACCCAGCCAGCAGGTGCTGCTGCAGCAGGCATGTTATATCTTGGGCTGTAGGGTAACTTTTGGTCCCATGGGGCCAGGTACATCCATTTATGGGCCTACTGGCTGCTGGATAGTTTATCCAACCCTATCATAATCAACCTTTTCCAGGTTTACCGTCAGAGCTAACCAGTCAGGCAGAACCATGTCCTCCTGGGTGAGATCTGCATACCCTGGGTTGAGGAGTGCTGGGTAAGATTTACCAGGTGGTGGGGGTAACCAGGTGGTTTAAACCAGTTGGGCCCCGGCCTTGGGTGAGCTGGCTGGTGATCAAGATGTTCAGCAGGGCTAGCCAGGGTAGGGGTCAGTTGGTATAACCTAGACAGATAGGCAGCAATAGCTGAGAAAACCAAAGGTCTATCAACTCTCCATTCCAAGATACCTGTAGCCAATATCTAACCTTCAGGGAGGGTTATATATCCTTTTTAAGAAACCATCTTTTAAATTTGGTCTGCTGGGGTTCTGAGGTTCAGGGACAAGGTATCCTTGCTTCCAGGTGCCTCAGGAACCAGCACCTCCATCTTGGGCCAGGAATACATCAGTATCCCCAGGTGCTCTGGCATTGTCAGGACATTTAGGCGGGGCCTGGCGGGTCTGAGTGGGTATCTCCCCCATCCCCTATCCAGATCATGTCCAAGGGTCTGGACTTGGTTGGGCTGTCCCAGACTAGGCCAATGCATCAACATAGCTGTGGGTCCTCTGGCAGTGTAGGTCCAATCTCCGCTCCGGCCAGGGCCCCCTTGTCAAGAACATCCCTGATAAGATAGCTCAACAGATTGATGGTTGCAATGCAACAACACCAAGCAACCAAGGAGATTATCTGTAGCAGCTCCCTCAGATTGGGGGTAACTGCCAAAGAAGCCCATGGCAGAGACAAAGTTTTAAAGTTCTTGAAATTCCACTTTTAATGAGACTGGCCCCATACCACACGGCCAGCTGCTGGCTGCTGGCAATGCCCCAATGACTGGCCCACCCACCCCCTGCCAAATGGGGAAAATTCCAAATCAGGAAGCTAAAAAAAGAGATCCCCCAATTACTGATTTGGGGGGAGCTGCTGTCACAGTAAGTTCCATAATTCCAGGGATTATCTGGCCGAGTAGGAAAGCTAGGAAAGCCCAAAACTCTTTAGCAAAACTGACTGATTTAAGGGACTTGAATCAAACGGTTGATCAAAAATGGGTTACGGCTGCCCAGTTTGCTAGTCGAATCTGATTCCCCCCATAAGTTGATGAATTGACGTGATTTAGGGCTACCCAATATGAACTTATTTATCAGCATGGTCATCAGAAGTTGGTCACTCAAGGGTTCTTTGCACCCTGGACTAGATACTCACTTGAGGGTGTGGAAGGAATAGGAGGCCAGGATCCAGGCGGTATTGCTTAGTCAATTTTTGATATATGTTGAATAATTTTCACTGTTTCAACTCTTAAGAGTTGAGTCCCCCCAAAATTTTCTCAATAAAAGTCACATATCCCTTTGTCTAGTTTTATTTTAAGAATGCATCCTGTAGTTGGGTTGCTGCTTTGCATTCCCTACGATCTGATTCTTAGCCGGATCATTGCTGGAAGATGGGGCCCTGCCATCGGTACTTTGTTGTTGTCTCCGCCAAATGTTAATTCCATGCCCACCAATCTTGGAGTTGTTCCACCTGTCTTTGGAGCTGAAAATATTGTGGTACCTCAATGTCCTGAAATTTATGCTGAAGATACTCTGATTTTCTTGCAGGTCATTTATCTAGGGCTTTTTTGGTTGGGGTTAATTATTTTACTTAATACTAGTATCTCATTTGGAAATCTTATAAAGCGGTATCAGAAGCTGTGTTGGTGGTTAATCATTAACTCCATGTGGATTTGGGTGGTGATTCCCCATCACTTGGAGATAGCTAACTATCCAGATATTCCTGTCACAACTGCTGCCCAAATTGGGGATCTTTCAAATGGGGGAGGGCTGGCAAGCTCCACTGCACAGGATCCATGCACCAAGTACAATAATGGATTTGGGTGGGTGAAAGAGTTCTGACCTTCCCTATGCTGCTGCCAGCCAGGGATCTTAATAATGCATTGCCACCTGGACCATCCTGATGCTCCTAGAGAGGGGATCTCAGTTAATGCCAAGAGTCTGGGGGCCCTGATCTGATTTATTTTGATATCCATACCATACTGAGGCACTGGTATATAACAAAGATTGATTGCTTGATGATAGTTGTGCTAGAGTTGAGTGAAATCACCCTCAACAGCTATCACATGGAGCATCTACAGACTTTATCACCACAGAAAGTCAGACACTAAGCTTTGTCAACCCTTTCCCAGGAGCCCAAAGAAGGACCACCATATCTTCTCTGCTGTTATTGCTGCTGGCCTAGGGATTGGAGGCCGCCAGACTACCTGTAAACAGTATGGGGTCTTCCATGGACCTAATGCTGAGCAATGCTACCTGAGCTGGCATGACTAAACCCCTCCCAACCCTACTCAGGGTACCATGCACCAGCAGGCTTTACCAGCAATTTCTGATGTTTCAACCTAACACAATCCTCTGGTTGGGTATTAATGGTATACCCAAACCTCGCCTCCTAGGCAGGGTTCCCAGCGTCAAACTTGGCCCCTGCTATGATGGTCCACATGGAAGCAGTTTTGCAGGCGAGGGTGGATCTGGCTTCAAGTACAGACTCTATGCTGAAAGTTGGTCATGGATAGTAGTTTTGAGACAGGTAGAGGCCTATTAGGTAACTTTAGCTAAAAAGGGAAGGTAAGGCAGCCTGGTAGGTAAATTTGGCTGCTTGGAAAGATGTTGCAGGCTAGTAGGTAACTGGTGGTTACTAGAGTGTGGAAAGATGTTGCAGCCTAGTGGGTAACTGATGACAACTAGGGCTGGACAGCAATACAGTCTAGCAGGTAAACTTGGCTGCTAGAATGTTGATTAAGAGGTTTGAACCCAGCAGGTAACATTGGCTGTTGAGGGTTGGTCAGGTATCTCTAACCAGTAGGTAATATGGGCTACTAGGGTGAGTGTCAGGGATCAAGACTTGGGCAGCTGGCCCGTTGGTTTCAGGGGTTACTTGGGCCAGGGATTTTGCGGGTAAAGCCCACCACAAGAGAGTAGCTAACTTAAAGATATAGGAGAGGGACTTCCTCACCCAGAACCATGGGCCGGCAGCTGGGATTATAGTGTCAATCACCCCTGTGAGGGTGATGTACACAATCCCAAACAGCTTGCCAGTGTGATCAGTTAGGAGGTCCAGGGAGGAGGCTGGCATTGGCTTGGAGGTCACAGGCGGTTCCATGCGGAGTTTGTAGACAGGCAGGTAGTTGATTTTGCCTCTAAACAACTTGGGTGTTGAGAATATCCAGGGGCCTTGACGGGTGTATCTAACTATGGATTGTATGTGGGCCAAGGGATCTAGTTCAAGGATCTTTTCCGGGGTATAATCCTTATATTCAGGTTTCAAAGGGTACTTTGTTAAGTAGACAGGACCAAAGAGAACACCTGGAGGACAGGAATCTGCAGGAGGAGGGGCAGGAGGACCAGAGGATCTTGTACTGGTTTGATAGATGACAAAGACAAAAAAAGGCAGTATCTGTGTAAGCCAAAATAACATAACCTTTATTCAAAAATGGCAATAAGTTTGGAGCGTGGAGTCCTTTGGTCTATATAGCACCCCACTTACAAACTTAATATTTTCCATTGGGGTTCATCAGGGCATTGGGAAAGGTAACCTGGGGGATCTGGGTGCTTGGGTTCAAAGGCGGCAAAATGGCATCCAGGCCGGTAGTTCTTTCATTGGTCAAAAATCTTGAATCAGCTACTTGATTATCTTGCTCTAGAGTTGTGGTCATGGGGTTGGGCCACGGGCCAGTGCCTTCTTCTGGGGATGGCTCTTAATTGACCACTAGTGTAAACTTCAAGCTCATGAAGCTAATGGTAGGAATTCTGTTGCCTCCATTAGTCACTCTAATTACTCCTCCATTTGGAGCAATGATTCCTTTGATTTGGCTTGCTTCACCATTTGGGCCATTGTTCTTGGCCTCAGCTTGCGGGGGTTAAACCCCAGAGAAACGTAGGCAGGCAGCCCCTCGGTCCCCAGGCTTGGCAGCCTGTGGGGATTTAGGTTCAGGGTTTAAATCCTTTCCTTTGGCCCAGGCTTCAAGGGTAAGAGAATTGTCAATCATGACAGTGAGGAATGGAGCAACCCAGTAGTTAAAGGGTGGCTATTAGAGCTGAAAGGTCAGACAGTGCAGTGGGTAACAAAGAGCTACCACAAAGGGATTAGCTGAGGTAGCTCAAAAGGATCCCTTAGTCACTTACAGGAGGTCTGTAAGTGGGGTCCTTACTTAACAGACTGGTAAGGGGTTCTTGTCTATGTCCCATTGAGATCTTTTTGGAGGTCCTGAAGCTACCATTGGATGGTATGGATATGCTCCAAGGTGTTATCAGGGTGTCTGCTCAGGGAAGCATCTGCAGAACTTGATGATTATCAGGCTTCTGGGAAGTAAATTTGGTTACTTTGCGCCTGAAAGCTCAGGACTAACCACCTGAGTGAGTAAAACCAACTGCACAGACATGAGAATTGTCTGTGGTTGATGGCCTATAGTGGTGATCACTTATGGAGGGGCCATTCAAACGCTTTTCTACTTGAGGAAGTCTTATTGCCTGAGAACAAGATGTTAGTAATGAGGACTGAACAGTGGAACCAAGAAGTGGTTCATAGAAAAGATCCCAGCAAAAACTAGTGACAAAGGACTGGATGGTCACAGTGAAGACTAGTTGAGGGACTGGAGGATCTTAGGAACCTAGGTGATTCATAGTGCAGATGGAACCTAGGTAGTTCAGAGGAAGGACTAGCTGGTGAACTAGGCAGGACTAGCGGGTGGACTAGAAAGGGCTTGCTGAAGAATCATAAGATCATGGAGAGTACTAGCTGAAGGTCTGGAAGATCATGGAGTAGGACTAGAAAAGAGGTCAGGAAACTTATGAAGCAGGATTAGCTGATGGACTAGGAGGGACTAGCTGGTGAACTAGGCAGGACTAGCAGGTGGATTAGAAAGGACTTGCTGAAGAATCATAAGATCATGTAGTAGGACTAGAAAAGAGGTCAGGAAGATCATGAAGCAGGATTAGCTGGAGAACTAAAAGTTGGCTAAGAAGAGCCAGCAAAAGCAGATGCAGATGCAGGAGCAAAAATTATGGATTTGGACTATTGGAAGTAGGATTAATAACAAGAAAGAAGCATTAAACAAATTGATTAAAACTGCCAAAAGATATGATAAAAAATTTGAATAAATATCATATATATGAAAATAGAATAGAGATAGGAAATAATTTACAGAAATAATACTGTAAATTTATTAAGAATTGATTGAGTAGTTTGAAGCTAAAGAGGCCAGAAACAGGACAGAGAAACTGTTTGTATGAAGGCTGGAATTTTCTAAAATGGTTAAGAGAGGCAAGAAGCAAGCAACGGGCAAGTCCAAAGTGCTAAAATATTGATAAAATGCAGAGAAACTCCAATAAACATTGGAGAATTAAGGGTTCAAAAATCCCTTAAGTAAAACATATGTGGATGCGCTTGAGTTTTGCCGGAAAAACATGACAGAACTTAAAGCAAAATTGTTAAAACACAGAGCCAAGTTTATTCTGGAGCGAGACAGCACCAGGTTCAAACCAGGGTCAAGAGCAAGTCATTTGGGCAAATGTTTTGACAGAAACCATTCAATCCAGGTGTTTGATCGGCTGCAGGCCAAAGCCTGTTTGATCACTGTTTTGAGGGCTTTAACTGAATAGTTTAAGCCTAAAAAATGAGAGAATCAAGCAAAAAAGTAGGGCTTTAATTGGCTGAAGTAAGTTAAAAGGTTTAATATATTGCAGAGCAGAAGAAAATGGATGGTTTAAGCCTGGAAAAACCAGAGTTCTGAAAGAAAGAAGGACTAAAACAAGGAGCTATAAAAGGGGGTTTAATCTGAGACTTTCAGGGACTTTATCAAGTAGAATAACAAGGCCAGTAGAGCTGAACAGAGAGCTTGAGGCCAAGATAAAGGTGTAGAAGCCCAAGACTCAGGAGCAGGAGTCAAAGACCAAGTAAAAGGAGTCCAAGAGATTGATGGATGACTCCAAGTATTGGCAAAACCATATTGTTTCCCATACCCAGGTAATATATCAGAAGGTTTCTAAGGGGATCTTCCTTCTGACTGTGAATAGAAGCCTGTTACAACCCCTGCCCAAAATTTCCAGTAATCAAAATACAAACCATATGAGTGAGCCACCCCATATCTTTTACCCTAGTCAAGGGGAGGAAGATACCTATCATCAAAGTTGTAGAAGATTTGCCACCAGTAAGTTTTCCCAGGAGGAGTGGGAAAGATTAACTAGGCATATTGAGATGACAGATAGGGGAAGGGAGTTTATAGGAAATGAGTTTACTAGGTTGTTAAAGGACTGGTACAGGCTCAAAGAGGGGTTAGCGCCCTCTGAAGTACAGGTGCATGGTAGGGATGCCCGCCTAGTAATTGAAAAAGTACTGGAAGAGTTTGCAGTCATGCAGGCTAAGTATAAACTTCTAGCAAACTACCTACCACTGCTAGGGAATAACAACTCTTCCAAGCCGGTCCTGGCTATGACCCAGGACACATTTTGGGAACTGGTGACCAGGAACCCCACAATCCCCTTCTCAGGATTAGATATCTCATCTCCCTAACCCAAGCTATACACATCCATAAATTAACCAAAATTAGCCTGTTTCTAGACATTCAATCTTTTTGTTTTGGCTAAAACAGCCCTCACCTGCAAAATGTTTCCATGTGGATTGTTACAAAACCTTTATGTTGTGAAAACAACTTGCCAAAAAATCAACTTTTACTATTGGAAGTAAAGGAAAATTTGGGTTAAATCAAAATTGACTTGTGTCAAAATGGTCACAATTTCATTGTGTTTTCTGGGTTACACCCTGGAGAGCTTTGAAAGATGGGAATTAAGCTAGTGCAAGTAGAAAATTCATTATACTATTTACTTTTTGAGTTGAAATAGCCCCTGTCAACATGGGCGCTGTTGCCATTCTTGTCCTTTCTATTAGACTGTTGTATCCCTCAATCTAATACTCAACTATAATTAGTTCAGTTATAACAGTGAAGGGCTCCATTCTTGGGGAATGAAGTTTTTAGTTAAAGCTGGCTCAATTTTCCTCTTGGTCTCAAATAATTTTCAGCTGAATAAAACATGATGCCAATAAGGAGATAGTAGGATTGAAGTTAAGGGAGTCAAAAGTGTCAAAATTTTAGCAGAGTGGAGGGAGGGAAAGAAAGAGCTTATTCAGAAGCTAGCCAATCTGGAGATATAACTTTCAAAAGTTTTGCACCAATAATTATCTAGTGATAATAGTCTGTAAAGTAAAACTGATCATAAGTGGAGGTTAATTCCCTGGATCCTATACAATACCTTCCAGAAACTCTCCTTCATGTCTGAAAATATATTTATCATATTTATGATTAAAAATTGCTTATAAGGCTACCTTTCAATATTCAATGAAAGTATCCTTTCCCCCTATTTCTTGCTTTCTTGCAGTATCACCCTGTCACCAGAAAGGATCAGTGGCTTAAAGAAAATCCCACAAGCTACTTATAGGGTCATTTATAATAATTGAATTAGCCTATTACACAGAAGCTCTAAAACAAACCAGACTGTTAATTTGTAATTCTTGAAAGTATATAAATAAAAATGAGAAAATTAAGAAGAGAATGATATTTTATTTGATATATGAGAAGGGCTTTATATAGTATCACAGAAAGCCACACAGTGTCCATATACATTTACAATGACATGGGCTGGTACAATTAATGTTCCCCACAGACTAAAATTATCAGATCTTCATAAAACATGGGTGTGTGGCAATAGCGCCACCTACTATTTGGCAATCAGGTCATTTCTTGAGGAAATGATTTCCCAATAGGGAGTAATTAAATGTTTTGTAATAAGGTAAATTATTAATCCAACCATTGATATTAAAGAGCCCTTTATAGAGATAGTTGCTATATTTCCAGGATAATATATGGTGATTTTAACTCTTGCTTAGTATGTATTTCTGTCCCCAGAATGCCAGATTTATCCCTCAGAGTCAGGTATATATGCATTGATGCATGGGGTTAACTATATGATTCTCAGTGCAGGGCAAATAATCTTATCCTCATACATTCATAGTTGAATGAAGTGCCAGTAATGAAACTAATAAGTAGTTTCATTCCTAGTAAATTACTTTGACAGGCAAGGGTTAAACTATCACTTTAGTCAATCACAATTAAAACTGGTAGAACTACAACATATTTTATTATATATTATCTCATTCTTGGGGGAAAATCTAGATCTTGTTATTTTAATTGTCAACACTAATCTATCGAGAGCCCAGTAAAACACTAACAAGTTGCTAAAATTATGTAGCCAATAAGAGACCAGCTACTTATATTGTAGCCTAGTATGTTATTTATTGATCTAGCACCTATAGGCTAAGGTGTGAATGTTGAAAGCTTCTGGTTACATTAGTATCATCTTAATTCCAATATTCTGGCCGGTTTTAAAATCAGCCACCCTTATTTGGGGTACTATATTGCTTCTCAAGGTAAGGCTCAGTCAAAGCTGAAGGTGTGGCAGTTTTCTGAAAGATACCAAAAGATCTATTAACTGGAAGAAATCAAAAAAATAATAGCTAATAAATAGCTACAATTACATTGATATATTCATGATCATGTATTTAAAAGTAACTAGAAAAAAGCTCTTGTTTCCTAAAGCTTGGATCAAATTCTTGTCCTGGATTAATATGCTTACAGATGCATACAATTGCTGGCAACTTTGGAACTAAATTACATTTAATAGATGCAAATTAATATTAAAGCTTTTATATCAGTTAAACTATATAGATTTATTTTCTCAATACAAGAAATATATCCTTTTTTCTTATGAGGTAACTGTGCTGTAAGCTGCAGTTACCAGAAGGAAAGAAATAAAATCAATTTAGAATAAGATTTATCAAAGAAGAGAAATTTGGTTTATACCTTATAAGAGGTCACCAGGGGGTGTCATTTAGAAAAGGGTTTCTTAAGCTTGATCTTCAATAACATGTGACTGATCCTATTGGGAAAGTATAGATGAATACCTAGATTTGGTAATTGATGAGATTACAGCTGTGTGGTGTGTATGAGTATTTTCCTAAATTAGGCAACAGGTTGGGTCAAAAAGGAGCAAGATGGCTAATTAATCTGTTAAGTTTTTGGCTTATCACGACACATACTTAATATTTGCTTAGTCATACTTAGTTATTACCTTTTCAGAACAGATGAAGATTGAGAACAGACCATCAGTAAATTGATTTTCAGTTAGTTCTTAAAATATATTTTACTGTAAAGAGTGCTCTAATGTCACAAGTGACAAACTCCTATTGACCATGCTTACTGGAAAACCTCAACTACAGGATTTGAACCCTGACACCCTGCAGGCTGCCAGCCCGCAGATTTTTGGGCTTGATCCAGAGCAAGATTTGACAAAAGGAAACCCTATAAAGCTTGAGGAGTCAAAATCATCTACATCAACACTCCCCACGTTGAAGGTTCCTGTTTACTCAACCAATCAGCGGGCAGGTCTAGCCATAGAACCCAAAATAACTTGGGCCACCACAGAAAAGGAAATAAAGAAACTTAGCATAAAACGCAGGCCACCCAGAGATGATCAACTCCACAACCTGACAAGGAAATTTGAGTATTCTTGGTTCAAACTAGCCAATGAATTAACTCCTGCAATAGATGCCACCAAGGACTGGAAAAACCTGGTAAACATTAACACCTGGGCCAAAGAAATTTGTAAAAGGTTACCCATGACAGATGGGCATACTTATACCCTGGACCACCAGGAAGTTTTCCATTGCCATTCTTGCAATAAAGTGACATGAACCTTTGGTTCAACCAGATTACATACTTGTTATTGGTTCTACTTCATTTCAGTCTACTTCCCGCGGTTCTGTACCTCATACCCATCTACCCCAAGAAACTGCGGACCAGCTGCTTGACCTTTATTGTCCACCAGGAGCTCCCTTTGGCCCAGTACATTTCACCAAGTACCCACCCAACCCTGCGTATTTGGAGTTTACCCTAGAGGAAATCCAAATCTACAACCCCAAGGCTAGAACTAGAGAGACAGATATCCTTTATAGAGAGGGTACCAAGATTACCTGGCCCCTTCTGCTATTCTGCAACAAGTACAACTACCTGCCCGCATATTTGGTTCTAATGACACCACCCCACACTCTGCAGCCCAACCACCCAAGGAATCTGTGGCTGCCAATGAATCCACTTCCACCCAGATATTTAGAGTGATGTATATCATCCTTACCAACTTGATTGATTATATGGTGCCTACAAGCGGACCTTGGGAAATCCTGGGCAAATTGTTATTTTATATTGTAAAGAAGGCCCAATCCTGTGGTGGGCCCTCCCTGCCGGACCTGTGGTCCGTCCTCCTGCAAGTTCCTGGGAACCCCCCCCCCACTGGCTGGATCCCTGACATCTACCAAAGAAGATAAGACATCCACAGATGCCAATTCCATGACATTGAACATATGTTTGCCCCATTTTTGTTGAATACATAGTCAACATACAGTATGAATGAATTTGGTAAGCTGTATTTTCTGTGGTGTAAATTATGAATAGTGTCAAAACAGCAGGCTCAACCTGCCAGCAAAGTTCCAACCAAGAGGGTTTGTGACCCGCAATCCAATTACCCAGTCACTTGAAGCCAAACCCAGAAGTCAACTCAGATTACCAAATCCATCAACATGAACAGATGATGATCCTTCACGATGGATACCTCAATTTGGCGCTTGACTCATTAGCAGGATCAAGCCACCCCCTCTTCCATCCAGCCGTGTGATCACCAATCATATTCCTACTATCCATTGATTCACAATAGCTATATAATCACTATCTCACAATAAAGCTTATTATCTATCTCCTAAATATTTTCCCCATGTAACTCTGCTAAAACAGCACAGTTACAACATTGGTAGCACAGGTAGGCTCTCCATCCTACCTTATCTTGAAAAATTCCGCCTGTTGCATGTACCCACTGCGGTCAAAAAATCCTTGATAGAATCATGTCTGGACTCCTGCTAGCTTGAGCCCTGTACACACCTGGTACAGATATACCCAACAGCTTTGTCCTATACAAAAACACAATGATCTTGCTCTCTGCCTTCAACGCCATGTCTGTCCAAGGGTTCTTCCAGGCTACCCCCTATATGCCTCTCCAACTGATGGAAGTACATGTCAGCCTATGTAGCCTAAAGACTTCAAAGTGCTGTCCTGGAGCCCTTTGCAGGAGCCAACAACAATAACACTGCGGCATGGATCCAATCTGCCCAAAGAAAGCTAGAGCAGATGGAGTGCCCACAGAGATTCTGGATTGCAGAAATCTCCATTAGACTTACTCAAAATGCTGATACCTGGTGCAACAAGTGGCATGAAGAGCATACCAAGAAGAATTGGGACACCTTCAAACAAGACTTCTTGGTAAGATTTTTACTGAAGGACACCGCACTCATGATCATCTGTCAAGTAAAAAACTTGACCCAGACCAGCACTTTAAAGGAGCTCACCCGCGCTTACAAGGAACTCTGACTACGCGCCCCCTCCACATGGCTTTTGACACTCCAGCCACCCACATCATGTACTAAAACGCACTCAAGTTGCACTTAATGAGACACGTGAACCTGGATCAAGTAACCAACTTGCAAAGCCTATACCATAAGGCAGAGAAAGCAGAACAAACATCCAACGCTCTCCACAAGGCACAAACAGGAAAAAGAGAACAACCCAAAGATTCTCACCCAGCTGGGCGTTCCAACAGACCACCCCCTGGTAACAATAATGGCAGTGCAAACCACAAATCCACAGGTTCAAATGGACACAGGAACAGGAACAACAGCCAATCAAACCAAACCCATTTCCATGTCACTACCACTCAAGATAATCAAGACAAGGGAAAAGCCCAGGGAGAGTATTAAGCAAGCCAAGCTCTCCCCAGACTATTCCTGACTTGCCCAACAATGAATACCAGCCGGAGGACGTGGATCAATGTACAATGATTCAAGTACCCTCAGAAGACCCAGTACTGTACACCATTGCCAGACACCCAAATAAACTGATGCCATACCCTTTCTGTTTTTGCAGTTACATGGGCTCAGCACTCCTGGATTTGAGTGCAGATCAAACCCTAGTCAACAGCAGCTTTGTGGACAAGTTCAAGCTAACCACTAATTATTTTGCGGATTAAAAATGTGGTCCTGGCTGATGACCATCACATTGCCATGACACGGGAAACTGCCCCCTTCTCTGTCATGCTAGAGAACCTACACTCCACCATTCAAGGTCCCGTCATTGACTTTCCCAAGTTTGAAATTTTACTAGGACTGGACTGGCTGCAAAAGAGCAACCCCCACGTGGACTGCGTGGCCTCAATGTTGACCATCAAGCGTGAAGGTGTCAACCACCAGATCTACCCTGACTCAGTAGACCAACTCCTGTGCAACCATGTCTTTTTATGTATCATAGAGACCTTAGAAAAACCGGAGAACATGAAGGCAATTGACTGGGACTCTTGCCAGTACAAGATCATACATTTCAAGGACCACCAGGATACCACTACACTTCAAGATTGAAAAATTGTAGTGCAACACCCAGAAATATTCAAGGAAGCTCTACCTGGGTTACCTCCAGAAAAGCATATCCAGCACTCCATCCAAATCAAAGGAGCTGTACCTAAGGCATAACCCATCTATTGTCTGACCCCAAACAAAGACAAAGCCCTATGTGCTTACCTCAAAGAGGCATTAGAGAAAGGACTTATCTGCCCCTCACAGTCCCCCTTTGGTGCTGCTGTTTTCTTTGTAGCAAAGAAGGATTGTACCTACACTTAGTCACAGACTACCAAGCCCTAAACAAAGTTACCATCAAAAATTGTTACCCACTACCACTCATTGACAATCTCTTTGATGCCCTGGGCGGCGCCACGGTCTTCTCCAAGATTGATCTGACTGTAGGCTATAACCAGATCTGTATCAAGGAGGAAGACATTCCCAAAACAGCCTTCTGTACTAAATACAGCTCATACAAGTGTGTGGTACTCAACTTTGCTATGACAAACTCCCTGTCAACTTTTGTAACCTTCATGAACAAGGTGTTTGCTCCCCACATTGGCAAGCATGCCCTGGTATGCCTAGACAACATCATTGTCTACAGCCCCTCAGTGGAACAGAATCACAAGGACCTAGAGGCAGTCTTTGCCACCCTAGTGCAACATAAGCTGCTAGCTAAGCCCTCCAAGTGCCAGTTCTTCTGGGAGCAACTGTCCTTCTTGGGATACTTAGTTTCAAAAGACGGCATTAAAACTGACAGCCAGAAGATCCAGGCTATTTGCAAAATGCCACCGCCAAAGGACAATCCAGAACTCCGCACATTCCTGGAGATAGTTGCCTATGTACAACAATTTATACCTGACTGTGGTGTCCTACCTGCACCTCTTTCCGCCATTACTGGCGCCAAATCTTAGTTTGTATGCACCCTAAACAAGACCTTTGCTTCAGACACCTTAAAGAGAAACTCACAACAGCATCCATCCTTTAATACCCCAAACATGATGGAGAATATCAAATGAAGACAGAAGCCTCTGACGCATCCATTAGAGGGGTACTGCTAATCAAAAACAATGATGGTTATTTCCTACCTGTGGCCTATGAATCACGCAAGTTGACAGATGGCAAGTGCCGGTATTCCATATATGACAAAGAGCTATTGGCAATTGTGCACTGCCTAGTTGAATGGTGTTGCTACTTAGAGCAACAAGAAGAGTTCACAGCCTTGACAGATCACAAATCACTCATCTACTTCAAGACCTGAGCAAACTGTGAGATTAGGCTGATTGATCACAAATGATCAGGCTAATCATTGCAAGCAGATCTTTATCAATTAAACGCCGTATTATCAACTGATTATTATTATATTAAGTGTAGTAATTATATTAAGTGTAATTGTTAGTTTATTACAATAGATACAACAATTATACACAGTATAACAATAGCCAATATAGTGATTATCATTGATTATATGGTGTGTAATTTTGAAATCATCAATTGTTTATTGCTCATTCTATCCTATTGGACATTATATCAACTCAGTCCCACCCAGCCTGATGGGCGTATATAATCATACCAAACAAGTGATATACAAATTGGTAAGAAATACTGAGTTGAATCATCATTACACAGTGTATAAACGGGTTCCTTATCAGTTTGGGTCAGCAATACATGGCAGATAATCCACGGGTCAATATTGGATTGAGTCTGCTGCTATATGGTGTATAATCCCCAACAAAAGCCATTATATTAATAAGCAGAAGGCTTGCCAGCCAGAAAAGGACTGCTGATTAAACCCTGTAAACAGAATACTGGAATTCTACCTTCCAATGTAAGAGGTCTGGACAGGGACCATTTCTAAGTGTCAACCAAATATGGCATAGTTTCCCAGCACAATAATAGGTGTGTAAGATACAGCCAATCAATTAATGACAGTAGGCTAGCTCAAGAAGCGTGTAGGCTGTAGCTAAAGTGCCATGTACGCCTTTCTAAGGCCAGTAGCAGCACACGTGCCAAGGACAACCAATCAGGATATGTGCAGCCAGCAAAGATGGACCTTTTTTGAAGTTAGCCACTGAGAACTATCTGAAAGGACAAGAACAAGGGTTGTTGCAGTATATATTGATACAGACACATGAAAGGATGACAACAAGTTCTTAGTTACACCTGGATAGATTGCAGCCACTGGCTAGATTGTACTCCAGTTTCAATAAACGTAATTATCTTCAAAGGTATACTCTATTGCAGTCTGTAGTTCTCTTGCATAGGATTAGATAGAGTACATTGGCAAGGCTAACATCTATCTGTAGCTTTGAGCATACCAGCAATAACCCAAGTTGCTCAACACAAACCTATCCTGCAGACAAGCCCAATGGAGGGAGCTTCAGGAAAGGTTCAACATGCTTATACAGTATAAGCCGAGCCCAGAGCTGGTCATGGCTGATGTGCTATCACAACTATACATCAGAGCCACAAGGGGCAAGAATGGGCTTGATCCAGACTGGCCTCTCCTGGTGTTGCGTACTAAAGACAAAGGATTTCCCCTGGTACTACAGATATAACAAGAGAAACCGTCATTAAAAACAAGCACCTATTCATCAATGTCTATGGAACTCTACACCAAAAAATATCTGATGGGACAACCATCCCATACATTCCCACACATCAGTGAGTTGATACCATCTTTTGTTACCACAGAGACCTGGGCCACACAAAGAGTTATAACCTTTACAAATTCCTAAAACATAAGCCTGGTGTAAGGGATTCTATCCCTTACACAAGTCATTGATCTATTGCTGTAATCTTTAAAACACAAATGGATCATTTAAAACAGTATTTAAATGCAGAAAACTGGATTAATTTACAATACAATTCAATTAATATGATTCATCAGAATCCATGTTCAAAATTGATAAATGAACAAGTTTCAAGAACAAAAGCAAAAACAAAAGCCAGAGCAAACGCTCAGACTCAATATTAAATATAAACACTAGTTTAAATTCAAAAATACCATCCCAGGATGAAGAAAGTGACAACAGCAACAAAAGCACCTTATAAACAAGCTCCAAAACCCCAAAACCGGCCAATCAGACCAAAAAAATGCACTTTGGCCAACCACCACTGTACAGGAGACCCTTCTAGCCAATCAACCAAGGCAACACAACCAAGCCACATAAATGCTGCTCATCCAGTCTCAAAATACCATTCCCACCAGAAGCCAGAAGAATACTGCAGCTCAATAATTCAACCTACCTCTTCTTGCAATGCAGGCTGCAGCCTGCTGCAGACCTACAAAGCAATACTAGCCAAACTACCCTTGAGGATCTCCTGGTAACCACTATGCTCCCTCCCCCAATTGACTTCATCATTTAAACTGAACATTTTCTTTTGAGAAAATTGTTCCAACAATTTCTTTTATTCCTATCAATCAAATAAATCTATATTTTCAATTAAAAACACTTGTTAGTAGATTCTAAAAGGTTTTCCCCAACAACATGAAGTTCATATTCCTTGTATGGACTTTTTGTGTGTTAATAAGTTATGGGAAAGCAAATGTTAACTTTGAAAACACTGAACCAACTCCTACCAACAAATCTGAAGACTCAATTTGGTATTGTTTTGGTCCACGTCAAAGACATGCCCCTTATGTTGAAACAGCTTGATTCCCACCTATCATCCACCCCAAGGCCCCTTGGTTGGTCTTGGGGTACACCAGTGTCTATTATCTCCTCAATCACTTCACTCCCTCCTTGGGAAGATTCTGTCTATTTGGTCACCTTCTAAACATGTTAATGATAGGGATTCCAGTAGGTTGCACTCTGATCAAATTCAATCTGAGAGCTCTTATCCATTCAATTGGAGAAAGGCTTCCCAATGAGTGAATCCCTGACACCTGGTGGCCAACCTTGTATTGAGATGTTCAAGAAGTCTTGGACCAGTGCAAAGTGTGTGAAAAATTTGCAAGGAGTGAGATGCCGCCTAAATCAGTACTACCCATCCACACATAACCACCTTTTAATGTGTGGGCCCTGGATATTGTGGGCCCCATGCCAGGAAAGCACAACAACAAAAAATAAATCACAGTCATTGACTTTGCAACAAGGTGGCCAGTAGTACAAGCAGTTAAAACACAAGCCGGCAATGACGTATGACACTTCATAGGATAAGAAATCATCAGCAAGTTTGGAAAGCCAGAACTACTGATAACCAACAGAGGCAAAGAATTGACCTATGAAGAAACCAATGTATACCTCACCAAGAATGGGGTCCAGCACACAGTGACAACACCTTATCATCCTCAGGCCAATGGAAGCGTGGAGCAGCTGAATGGCAGCCTTGTGCAAGCCTTGGCCAAACTCACTGCCAGGAGACCTGAGGACTGGTACAAGCAGCTACTAACTGCATTACTCATATACCAGATCAATGTGAACAGATCCATTGGCAAAAGCCCCTTCAAGCTAGTTTATGGGACACAACCCAATATCATCCAGGTGCTATCAGGGCCTAAGCTGGAGACGCCAGACAAGGTTCCTCCCCGCTCAGATTCCCAGGTCATAAAGGCCAATAGCAACCAATCAGAAAAGGAAGAAAAGCATCTACAAAAGACCTTTGCCCTCATCAAAGACAGACACAAGGTTGGCAACAAAGTCTGGGTCATGAATATTGACCAGAGTAAACTGCAACTGGAAAAAGTTGGCCCTGCCATCATCCTAAAGGTAAACAAAAACAACACTTACCTTGTGCAAGGGCTCAGAAAACTAAACAGGACAAAATCCTCCACCATGATTGCCTCAGACCCTGCAAGGCAAGACAAAAGCAACAAGAGACTGTGTTACCTGCCACCAATTAGCTGTTAGTCCAGTATGGTGCCTGGGCTCCCAACAACCTCCCTGACAACCTGCCCCCAGAGTTAGCTGACCCTCAGCTGGAGGGGGGGGTCAAAACAGGGCAACAGCGCCCATGTCAACACTTTGTTGACATGGCCACTGTTGACTCAAAACTCCTAATCTCCTATGTTTTTTGCTAGTCACGCTAGCTTAATTCTTTTTTTAAAGCGTTCAGGGGTGCAAACCCAGAAAACACGACAAAATTGTGGCCATCTCAACACAATTTAATATTAAGCTTAATAAAAAAACTTGATTTAAACAGATTTTTCCTTTATGTTTACTAATAAAAATTAGTTTATTTTTTATTCAATTTCACAACGTAAAAGTGTCAATGTCAACACTTTTTAAGCCAAACTTATTTTTAATAACAAAACTGAAGCATCTACAGTAAAAAAATAAGTGTGTATTTAAAAATATTTTTATTGAATTATTATATTGAAAAAGACAGTGTGCATATATTTGATTGTTGGAATGTTCATGTTATATATATTTATGTGGCACTTATTACAGCATTAATATATTAAATGGATTGGATGCTATCAGTGATCCAATAATTTAAGCGTGACTTACTATGTAAGTTACTATAGAATTTATTATTAAAAATAATGTCAACACTTGTAAATGTCGTTTATTTGCTTGTGATCACCCCCTGGGGTGGAGTTAAGCAAATTAGAGTGGCGCAATTAAACCTAGATTAATATGCCACCTCATATAAAGAATGTTGTAAGTGACGTTGTCAACACTTTACCCTTTTCAATATCTACCAACAACTTATTAACAACTTTACTTAAGCGCAATGGCAAAATATCATATTCCCACTACCCAAATATAATTTTTAATAAAGAAATAAAGAACCTTGATACTTTTTAAACTTATTTTTATATGTTTTTTTTAATTTTTATATGTGAACAAAAATACACAGAAAACAGTTAATTTTTTGCTAGCCCGCGTAAATTTAATTAAGTTTACTATGTTTTTTCATAGTAAATTTTCAAAATAATGTTGACAGTGAGATTTTTGTCAAAAATAATGTCTACAATTTTTGTAATTGACAGTGAGAATTCAACTTTTTTTACTAATCATAACTCATAATGTTGACGCTTTTCACTTCTCACATATAAAACTTTATGTTTTATATAATAAAAACTTCTCATTTTTTGATATGTTGTATTTTTAACTTTGCTCTTTCATATTTTCTATTTTTAAAATAAAATCTATATCTAAATATAATACTTTCATATATTTTTCTTAACTTTTATCTTTTTATTTATAACTTTAATAAAATAAAAACTATACAAGTATTTTTTAACATTTAAATGTCAAGAAAAACCATCTAAGATTTACTTTTTGTATATTATGCTTTTTAAGTTGTTTTGTTTGTTTTTTTACATACTTTGCTTTATTTTAAACCATTTTACTTATTATTTTAGGACAAGAACACCTCCAAACAGCTAAAGGGTACCAAGCGTCCCTCCAAGCCCACCAAAGACACCAAGAAGAAGCCTGTCTTGTCAAAGAAGGCCACCCCCAAACCATCCCCCAAGCCCTCCCCTGAGCCCTCTCCTGAGAAGAGCCCTGCTCATTCCACTGGGGGAGAGGAGACTGATGGCTCTCTTACAGAGCACAGTTTTTACAACTCAGCTTCTGACAAGAAGCCAACCAAGAAGAAGTGCTCAGCCCAAAAGTCCCCACCCAAGGATAAGTCTCCTACACATGAGGAGCACCAAGATAAGCCCCCTTATGCTTCCCCCACCAAACTCTCCTCCTTCAAGCTCATCTGGGGATAATTTGAAGCCCCACCCCAATTACTTCCCTGGCTTCCGCCATGCTCCTGCTGGACCTTGGGACCCTCTTGTGGCTCACAACATCTGCAACATTGATGGCAAGTTCAAGGTTTCTTCCACCCTACCCAAGTTTTCCCCCATCATGAGTGTTAAAGGTGGGCCAGCCATAGTGGCCAATGGATACATCTTCTCATGCAACAATGCCAACCGGGGCTTTAAGATCCGCCATTACACCTGTGAGGACCGCTCCTGTCCAGTTCGGCTCAACACTGAGCAATGGGACCTGGTCCAAACCATAAAGGGCAAGCATACCTGCATCATGCCCAACAATACCATCTCCCACTTCCTGAAGTGGTGTCTGGTGCAGATTATGCCCACTTCCAAAGACCTTTCTGCCACCCAGCTGGCTGTGCTTTCTTGCAAGTACCTGACTCCTACCAACTTCAAGAGGATCCCTACTCACACCCAGTTGATCAAGTTTGTGAGTGATAGGCGTCAAGCCTCAAACCCTCTGGCCAAGAGTGCCATCAACATTAAGGACCTGGTCCTCACTGATGCCCTCAAGAAGACAGAGGATGATGAGATGTTCCTGCTCCATGACAATGGGCAGGAAGTAGAGGATAGGATTTTAGCCTATGCCACAACCTAAAACCTGGAGCAGCTGAACACTGCTACCACCTGGCTGTGTGACGGCACATTTGCTACTTGCCCCCCTCTCTTCAAGCAGCTTTGGGTCCTGCATGGGAAGTTCAATGACCTGGTTATCGCTCTTGTGTTCTTTCTCCTTCCTGGTGCCAGAACAGAGGTCTATGCCAGAGCTTTCAAGATTGTCCAGGATGCTTTGAGCTCCCTTCCCACCAACCAGCTCCCCCCTCCCACCCGGACCACAAGGGCCAATCCCTCCTCCGCTGAGAAGGATGAGGCAACCTTAGCCGCTGAGCAGCTAGCTCATGCGCGCTCACCTGGGCCAAAGGTTATAATAATGGACTTTGAGCAGGCTCAGTTCAGAGCCTTCCAGGCCACCTTTGATGGAGAAGTTCAGGGCTGCATCTTCCATTTTTGGCAGGCCCTTGTCAAGAATCTCAAGAGTGAGACGGACCTTTTTGACAAGTATCTTAACAATGGTAAGAGTAAGTGCCGCTTTGCCCTGACCCAGTTTGCTGCCTTGACTTTTGTGCGCCTGGAGCATACTGGGCTTGGCTTTGAGACCCTCCAGGAGGATGCTTATATCAGGAAGCACTCCACCATCTTTGAAGGCTACCTGGAGTACTTTAAGCGGCAATGGAGGGCAAGTAGATGACTGCCCAGAGAGATAAGAGCGGGGCCACTGCCCCTTGGAACTGTCAAGGCGCCTGCCTCAAGGGGGAGATGAAGACCACCTCTAGCCTTGAGGTTTGGCACAAGCACTTGAAGACCAAGTTTGGGACTAATCCCAAGTTCAACAAGTTCTTCTCCAAGCTGCAGGAGGAGCAGGCCCAGACTGTCTCCAAATTCCGTGACCTGGCCAAATGGGTGGCCCACAAGAAGAGGAAGTCCAAGGAACAAGACTACCAGGAGGACATGCAGAAGGTAGTGAAGAAGAAGTACAAGGTGGCGGAGATCAAGAAGTACCTAGAAGATGTTCCAACTGCTCTTGCTGGTGGCTTTAATTAGCCAAATAAACTTTGCTTTGCTTTGCTTTGCCTATATATATTTTACTTTTAAACTTTTAATTTTTTAATTTTTTTTGGATATTACTAATCTTTTTAGGTATAAATGGTAAGTTTCAGATACAGTTTTAATGTGGTTTAGTAAGAAATATCTTATATTTTGTTAATTTATCTTTAAGCTATGAGATATTTTCAGTTGTGCTTATAAAAAGTATAATAAATTAAATATAGAATTTTTTTATATTTTTTAGTTATTATGATCTCTTATATATCTTTATTTTTGGTTCATTGGAATTTTAATTTTTATGGGAATAAAAAATAATTTTATAATAAAGAGTGTAATTTACATAGTAAACTGAAAAATAGTTGCTTTTATCTCCTTATTCTTATTACTTATGGTATTTTTTATTGCATTTTTGAATTCTATGGGGTCATTTTAGTATAATAAAAGTATTTTAAAATAATTTTTATATTAAAAATGTTCAGGGTAAAGTGTGCCGTTAATTAAAAAAGTGTCGACATCCAGGAAACAACATTAAGTAAAACTGGGTCGTCACTTTACTATAGTGTTGACATTTTTAGTGTTGACATGGGCGCTGTTGCCCAAAACAGCAGGCTTGGCCCGCCAGCAAGGTTCCGAGTAAGTGGTCTTGTGACCCGCGACCCAATTATCTATTCACCCGAAGCCAAGTTAGGAAGACAGCTCAAATTGCTAAAACAGCACAGTTACGACAATATTTAAAAATATTTTATAATCATTCTCATAAACTTTAAGTTTATTCATCTTTCCTCTTATTTATACTTCCAAAAAATGGAATGATATATTTAGATTTATCTGTGTTATTTTTTCAAGGTCCATGCTACAATTTGTCCCCTGATTTCTTTGATGACGTGGTATAATATTCTTATAGAATCCTATTAGGAAAATCACGCTGGCAAAATTTATTTTCCTGGGTTCGCAAAAGTTTAACTCGTGATGACCTTGGATGGGTGGTGTCATCATACTGGTTCAGGTCTGGAAATTGGTCGGGGTAAAGTAGCACAAGGAAGACTTAAGTGATAGTAACCCAAGCATGATATTTCATTACAAATTCTTGGGTTTACCCCTGTAGCTCTGAAAATGCTGGTGGTCGATCTGATGGCTTGGTGCAGCACAATTGGGCGATTCCCTGTGATGTCCCCTATTCCCCCTCGTCGTCCCTTTGATAAAAGTATGGTATTCAAAAAATGGCTTGGTGCAGCATAACGAACCCGATTCGGTCAGGGGATTTTTTCTAGGAGAAAGATTTATATTCATATGCTTTTGTGTTTGATGTAAAAAATTATATTGGCATGGTTAAAACTTCAATAGCGATTAGTGCAACCAAGGCCGCTTGTGACGGGGTAAGATCTCGTGGTAAAAGCTTGGATCCTTGGCACTGTGTACCACGTGGATTCAACATGGTAAACATAAAAGGAATCGAATTCTTCAAAGAAAGAATCAAAATGAGCATATTTAACTTCATCATCTCCGTCACTCTTATCGCCGCTATTCCCCTCTTCAACGCTAGACAAGGGGAGTCTTTGATTGACTTGGACACTAATTTTGGCCGTGAATATAACAGCGATGGTCGTGCTGCTAGCCAGAGAGGTGGCTTCTTTGGCCAAGAAATTGACATTAGTCCCATCGCCGACATCCGCATTTAAACCATTTCCAAGAAAAATATCAGAATATCATTTTAAATTCACGCTTTTCATATTTAGTAGCCTATTTTTATT
This sequence comes from Entomophthora muscae, assembly GCA_014839935.2. Taxonomy (NCBI): domain Eukaryota; kingdom Fungi; phylum Entomophthoromycota; class Entomophthoromycetes; order Entomophthorales; family Entomophthoraceae; genus Entomophthora; species Entomophthora muscae. The sequence goes on along the minus strand of QTSX02000753.1, from coordinate 441,672 downwards.
TTTTAAATGTTTCCTCCCTTTGATGACATGCTTCTGTCATTTATAAAGCTCATTTCAAAACTATAGGGGTTACTTAATCATGCTAATAATACAAATTTTATAATGTAGTTTCAAAATTCATGAAAATGGAATTGTATTGATAGAGAAAAATAATTTAAAGGAGCTATGATATACCCACCTTACCACAGTATATATAAACGCTAAATCAAATATCAATTATTTTAATCAATGCGCTTAGAATCACATGACCTTGTCCAGAGAAATGTTTAGATTATTAATATATATTGGCAAAATAGTCGATGCCAGATGGCCTACACAATATCAAAAGCACTACCCCAAATTATTACAATTTAATTTATTTTTGAGGTAGTATTTTTACACTAATGATTTTGAATAGCTAAATATAAAAAATCTTTTTTATCATACTTTTATGAATGCTATTTTGAAACTATTCCATCCGCAGTCAAATTGACTTAAAGTTATTTCACTTTCTAAATTCACTTTGGGAAATGCACCGTTTAAAGTCTGGCCATGTCATCTTAAATTTATACCATTTTCCTCATAATTAAACAATCAGTACCAGCAATTAATTAAAGCCTTTGACATATTGCAGAAGATTAATATAACAGTAATAAGAATAGTGTCAAAGCTGCAGAGTTTCCCCCAGAAAAACTCCGCACAAAAGACCCATTACCCTCAAATCAACTATCCTGGCACACATAGCCAAAAGCATAAGTCAAATTGATATATCAATCAAAGAAGCAAAAACCATCAATAAACTAAACCCAGAGCAAACTTGATTAGCTCCTGAATCACTATCAGGATTAAGCCAACCCTCTATATCCAAGACGATTGATCAGCAGGTGCATTGTTCCTCATAAATGATCCCCCTATAGATAAAATCTCTCATCTCACAATAAAGCTCTTATCTAGTTTTCAACATTTCCCCCTTGTAACTCTGCTAATACAGCACAGTAACAGCAATGGTTTACAGTTAAGATACCATTAATTTAGATGATGTGTTTTCTATATCCTTTGTTGCACTTTCAGTATTTCAGCAACTCATTTCTTAATTAATGTAGGGCACAGAGCACTCCCTTGAATAATTCCCATATGTGATGATAAAGACTAGTAACGTATCAGAAGAGGTAGAAAGTATGGAAGCATAATTATTTTTCAGGTGAGGCTTCTGATCTCACAGAAGCACTTGTAAATTAAGAGATTATTTATTGTGATTAATTTATTTTTCTTATACCTTCTCAAGGGTTTCTTCTTGGGATGCTAGAAATGCCCGCTAGGAAGTTCTAGCATGCCCTACTCTGGGTAATTAGTAATCCAAGTTTGGCACTTGATTCTTGTCAACCAATAGAATTTATTATTCTTCACCCAGCACAGGGGGCCCTTTTCTGCATGAGGGTTGGTAGCTTTGGGATCACTCAATTCTATCCTGGAGATATTTTGAATTTGTTGTTTAAAAGACAACTAATCAGAGAAATTCACAATTCAGAGGTTCAAAATTGATGCTGTGCAGCACTTGATGTAAAGTGTAGCCGCACCTTGGCACCTAAAGTATTTGTTGGGCGGCGCCTGGAACTCTTCCTAGTTAGAGCAGCAGCAGATGATAAAAAATTAGGATAGTGCATTGGCACCTGAAATATTTGCCAGGGAGCTCCTATAGCTTTTCTCAGGTGGTGTGACAGAGCTTTATATATTATCTAAGCAGCACATTGTCATTTATCATTGGGTGGTGTTGTAAATGTGCTTTATTAGCAAAGCTACCTGTGGAAATTATTGGAAAGCCAGATAATTATCTTTATTGAATATGTCAATTATATAGTTTTGGGGGAATAATTTTAAGAGGAAAAAGATTGGGATAATCAATTGGATTGAGAAGGGGGTGGCTTGATCTTGTCATGAGTCAAGCACCAAATTGAGCTGTCCACCAAGTAGAGATTATCACTGGGTCCAGTTGCTTTGTTTTGAAATTTGAGTTGACTTCCACATTTGACTTCAGTTTATGGGAAAGTCAGTTTGAATGGCACAGGGACTCTTGTGCGGAACTTTGCAGGGGAGTTTTCCTTGCTGTTTCAAAATATGAGACATAATAATGCTGAAAAGAAGGAGTAGATGTGGTACTGGATTAGGAAGATTGGGACTGGGACTGGGACTGGGATTGGGATTGGGATTGGGCGGGAGGGGCTGAAAGGTAGGGGTTGGTGGTGGCGGTGGGTAAACTAGGCGGGATTTATGTGATGGAAGAAAGATAAAGCTCATTATATCCCTTTTCTTCTATTGGTTTGATTAGTTGGTAGGGGGATGTGGACTGGGTTGGGAGGTACTTTTCTTTATGTATTTGGCTGCTCTTATTCACATGGAAGATATTTTGGGTAAAAAAGTTGACCATTATCTGATAAGCAAAGAGAGAAGTGTGATATTGGGCATCAAGACATAGATCATTAAATGACTGGGGGCGCCACTCCCATATAATGTCCCCAATGTTAAAGAACATGATATCAGCTAGATGGGTGTCTGCATGGCAGGCAGGGAAATCAAGGCCTGGTGCCCGCGTCCTTGGATTGTCTTGATAGCTTTGGAATTATTTTCCATCTGGTGGCTCAAGAAAACCCAATAAGAGGAATCTAAACTTTTTCCAGGGGACTGACAATCCACCAAGAATTTGGCTATACTCATAACCATTTGGGTCATTATTTTAGAGATTAGGCCATTTTCTAATGCACATGCTGCTCAAGTCGCAGCATAACACAGTTCGATTTTGAAAAAGTAACTAATTACACAATTTATATTTAAAACATTAATAACTCAATGAAGAATTAATATTTTTTCACACTGTAAACTATCAAAATGAAGCTAAGAATCTTATCTTTCTATTAGTGTAAAATTTTTAATATGTATACTATGCTCAATATTAAAGCAAAAGTAATTTAAAAGAGCATAATCCAGATTTTATTATATGATTATATCTAATGATATAAAGTAGATCACTTCAAAGCTAATAAATACTCTTTTTTGAATACACAACAGATGTTTTTTATTTGATGAAATTAAAGATAAGATTGAGAGCTTTATTTTCGCATTTTATTTTATTTAAAAAGCTCAATTCTCTAGGATTTTATGATAGTTTGAAGTTAGGATGTTTTTATCACTGTTTAGATTGATTTTAAGGTTCAAGTGAGCTTCGAACCTCAAATTGAGCATTCTTTAAATGGAATTCTTTAATATTTTATCATTTAAAAATATGCGGAAGAGTTACAATTAACTGAATACATCATTTTAATTGATTTGCATTGATTACAAAGAGGATATGATGTAATAATAATGCTTAGCTGCTTCACATATATCACTTGTGCATGAAAACTGGGTATTTAATTAATTTCTGCAAACATAAATTCAAGTTCAAACTATAATAAAAGCTATCACACCATTTCTTTCAGAATGGTGTCATTTAGCTTGGTATATAAGAGCTAAAGTACCACAGAGCTTCTAATCCAAATAACCCAATTCAAAGACCACATTCTGATCATAACTACTCCATCATTAAGGCACACATCAAAGATTTGACCTAATTACAGATTCAAAATACTACCATGTCCTCAGTTAAATTTACTTCTTCCATGCTACCCTTTTTTTCCTTGGGAGCTTCAACAAAAAGAGAGAGAATTGCAATGTTAAAAAAGGCATTCCTCTTTATTGCTGGTGATGATCTTGATAATTTCATCAAGCACTTCCTTACTCAAACTAAATTTGGGAAAGCTCAGTTCCTGCCAACTATTCAAAATCAAAAAGGCAATGAGTTCATTGAAAACTTAAAGGATCTCATGAAATCTTCTCCCCAAAAACATATTCCAGCCTTGCGATCTCTGGTTACTTCCAGTTACTCTTTAAAAGAGCTTAATGATATGGGGTTTAATATAACCAAAAGTGAGTTTGAATACTCAAGAAAAATAAATAAAAATAAAAATGTAAGCTTAAACAAAAAAAGCCAAAAAAATAATAACTATTCATTAAAAAAAGAAATAACTAAAAAAATAATTAAAAAATTGCTGGAAAATTCTTTTGAAACAAGCCAGTTTACAAAAAAAGTGCCTGAAAAAATTTATAAAGATATTGAAAAAGAGATGAGTAATTACTCAACTGAAATTAAATACTCTCTACTTAAAACAAAAAAAGAAATATATGAAAATATGAAAATAAAAAATGAAATTTCAGTTTCAATTTCCACTTACTATAAATTAATCCCTAAAAATATAATAAAAAGTAAAAAACAAACCGATATGTGCAATATTTGTAATTTAAAAAATTCACTAGAAAAAAAGAAGGAAGAATGTGAAAGTAAAAACTTACCATTACCAGAATCTATAGACAATGACTTAAAGACTATTAATCAGCACCAAGACTTTTATGTTCATCAAAATTGTGAATATAAAAAAGATATTAATGAACTAGATGATGAGTCTTGTGTTGTAGTTATAGATTATAAAGAAAACTTAAAGGTTGGAGGTGGTCCAATTGAGACCAATAATTGTTTTTATTCAAAAAAACCAATCTCATTATTAGGGTTTGCATTAGTTTTTAAAGAAAACAATAAAATTAAATATGAATATCATGATTTTTTGTCTCAAATATTATCACATGATTCTTTATTTTCAGGTGAATGTCTAATAAGTCTTCTTAAATTAGATAGATTTAAAAAAATAAATAATATAAAAGTATGGACAGATAATGGAAATCATTTTAGATCATATGAATTTTTATATTACTTATTTAAAGAGGCACCTAAATATATTAAGGGTTCCATAAAATATAACCGTTTTGTTGAATGCCATGGAAAAAGCATTGTTGATGGTCACTTTGGTGTAATATCAAAAATTTTAAAGGAAAAAGAAAATGTACTTTATATTAACAACATTAATGATCTAAAAAATATTTGTGAGAAAGAAGAAAGAAGAAAAGAATTATACAATTCATCTTTAACTGGTTCAATTGTTTCCCAAAAAGCATTTTTTTATATTTATGAAAGGAAATTTAGGCCTATAAAAAGAGAGCTTGAAGTTAAAAATCTGCGCATTAATCTTTCATATTTGATGAAAGATGGGAAGTTATATACTTCACCTTTAACATTTGAAAGCTTCTCAGAATATTCTGAGATATTTTATCATTTGATATCACGTGATGATACCAGAGAAACAAAAATATCAGAAGATGCTAGTAGTGTATTGGGGCAAGTTTATGAAGTAGGGCAGCTTACTAGAGGGTGTATTTTAAATAGAGTTATCAGTCTTTCAAAAACAACAACCTTTTTTTCTGAAACAAACTAAGAATATTTATGATGAGCCAAAGATAGGGTAATAGCATTTATAGCTTTGGGGCTGCTATTACTCTCCCATGCAACTCATCATAAATATTTTTGGTTTGTAGTTTGTAGTAGCACTTAAGATATTTTCAGTAGTACTATAAGTTGCAATTTTCAATTATAAAATCAATGAATTATTTTTTAAAAAATCACCCAAGCCCAAGATCAATTAAATATTTGGGATTGATTATATTTTACTCTTTCTGAATAATTTGAATATGAATAATGTGATTAAGTTATAAAATAACCAATCTGGCGCCTAGGCATAACAAGAAAAATAATGTCCCATTTGTTTAATCAGGGTTTGTCTGATAATAGACAAAACCCTTGGCCAAAACAGCCAGAAATACACCAATGAGTGTCCCCTTTGACCTTCTTCCTTTCTTTGGGTTTATTTGATTTTCCCTGTTCCCCAAAGTTGTTAAAATCAAAAGATAATTTGTAATACAAGATGAACCTGAAATCAGCAGAAAAACTTGTCAAGCATCAGGTAAGAGCAGATTCTATGTTATGATCATATGGGAAATTCTCACTGGCATCTCATCTTTAAGGAAACCAACCCTGGGCTGCTAGCGTCTGGGAACTGATGGGTTGCAGGTAGAGGGGAGAAAGCCCACCATAAGATTGATTCTAACTTAATTAGGTAGGACATTAATTTTCTCACCCAGGACCAAGGGCTGGTGGTTGATATAATAGTGTTGAGCACCTCCAAAAGGATAATGTATACTATTCACAACAGCTTATTCAAATGGTCCAAGGGGAGCTTTTCAGCAGATGCAGGCACTGGTTTGGAGTTGACAAGTGGCTCCACATCTAGTTGGTAGGCAGGGAGGAAGTTGTATTTATCTCTGAACAGGCAGGGCTTGGTAGCATGCCAAGGGTCCTTCCTGTTGTATCTGGTTAGCGCTTTATATCAGGTCAAGGAATCATGTGCTAATATCCAGTCAGAGGTGTAATATATATACTTGAGCTTCAAGTTTTATTCCATAAAATGGAAAGGACCAAACAGAGCACCTGGTGGACAGTAGGTAGCTGGCAGAGTGGCAGGAGGATCAGGTGCTTTTGGGCTTAACAGAAAGATGAATAATATAAAATATGGGAATATTCATAGAAACCAATATTTCATAACCTTTATTTAAAAATGATAATGGGATTGATCTTGGTCTGGCAGGTACTTGTACTGCTTTACCAGAACTCATTATCTGGTCAGGTTTCTTGAGCTTGGATGGGCTGATGTCAAGATTCTAGAGGGGGCAGGGTGATATCAGAGGCAGGTGGGTTGCCATTGACTATCTCTGCATAATAGGCTTTTGAACTATTCTGTTTGACAACTTGATAACTGGCGTTGAGAAGTTATTCAGGCCCAGCAGCATTTTTGAGACTTTGGGTGAGTTTAGGGAAATTCTTATTGGTGGAATTGCTAATTTTCTGCCTGGTCTGCCAGTGTCACAGGCTGGTATCTTGAGGAAACTCCTGGCGTCTGGAGAGGGTGGGTTACCATTGGTTGCTATAGTGTTGGGTGGGTTTGCAGAGCAAGTATCAAGTCTTAGGCCAGGGACAGGCTTGGGGATTTCTTATTGGCGGGATTGCTGATTTCATTGCCCAAACTGCCAGTATTGCAAGTTGTTACTTCAGGGAAACTTTTCTTGCCAGGCACTAGCAGTTTGGTTGAAACCCCCTGTGATGTTAGTAAGGATTCAGTTTTCAGTATATTGGCATCAATTTTATTAACATGTTTACTATTATTAGGCTGTGGTTAGTTGATCTCCTGGTCCTCTGAACTGGTGGGCCACAGAGAATTAGGCTCAGATTTTGAGCCTGGTCCCATATCTCGGGCTTTGGGTAAGAAAGAATTGTCATTACTAACACCATTGGTTCCCATTGAAATTGGTCAACATCATGACCAAAGCCACTTTCCAATGCATCCAGAGCTGCACCATGCGCTCAGAAACCCAAACACCATGATGCAAAAGTTGGTTCCAGACTTGATTCAAGGGAAGCTTAGGGTAACACTAAAGGAGATCAAGCACATGGGTGCCTTCTTCTGCTTCTTGGCCATCCCAATTCCATTCCCCTTGTTCATGATGTTATTGGATTCACTCATGGCAGTGGCTTGGGCTGCTTTAATTAGTCTTCATTTTTTCCCAGGTCAGGCCTTGCTGGTTGAGTGCCACAATTTCCTGAAACATTTTGTGGTAATAATTCAGCGCTTGGTGCGCTGGGACACAGAAGCTGTAGCCTGATTGGATGTAGGAGGGCAGGTTGGGTGTTGGCAGGCAGTTGTTCTAAACCAGGGTTGCTATTCTGATTGGCTGGTTGGTTGGCGCCTTGTCTGGGGTCAGGAAAGAGGGTGGGGCAGAGATAGGCACTAAGTGACTACTAAACAAGTCAAAGCCATATGGGTCAGGGGTCAGGTGCAGGTTGGCTTCCTCATTACCTGCTTCAAAGGCTTGGGTGTAAACGGGTGCCTTCACGTTCTGAGCCTCTCCTCCATTGAAGCTGGCTTGGCTGATGCTGTCATGTTTCCTGGCGCCATCAAAAATGTTGTTATTAAAAACCATTGTAAAAAAATCTAGGATAAAATCACTAAAAGTATAAGTTAAAAATTTTATGATTTATTTTTATTTTAATCACAGTTTCATATTTAGAAAGTTCTCAAAACCATTTTACACAAATCAGGAGCCATGAAAATGAACAAAATGCCCTTGCTCCTAAATTGGATAGCTGTTGATTGGCTGATAAAACGCTCTTTTCTATTTTAGGATGCACATACTACACATATTGCATGACTTCATTTTGTTTTGTGCTTGTGAAATCTTGCTTCTAGATTTATCTATTTTCATTTTATTTTAGCCCTTCTGTTGGTGCCTCATCTGAATCCTGATAGGATTATAATTTATTCTAGAACAGAATCAATCCATTTCACTTGATGTTTCAAGTCATTTTGGTTGTAGTTTGAACTACACTGTTTGATGTTTGATATAATTTTATCATTTGTATTAGTGATATTACCTTTCTTATTTACCATTTTGCCAGTTCAACAAAATACTTAAAGCATTTGATTTCTGAATCTTGCCCAACTTGTAGTTTTCTTGACTCTGAACTCATTTTGTTCAAATCTAATTTTTTTGCTTGAGCCATAGATTTTGAAAACCAGTGTATTAAATTCTTTACAGATTAATTTCAATTATGGTTAAATTTTGGGCACTTATAGATTTTTGATTTGGCTACTTTTTGATCTTTGCATCCATTAAGAGACCATATGTAAATCTTCATAAATGCAGATATGAGATAAAATTTTAATTATAAAAATTGAGAACCTTGAATTTTAATTTATATTAATATTTTAATAGTCATGCTTTAACATTTGCCTTTAGGCTAAAAAGTCATATGCTGTTGTCATAACTGTGCTGTTTTAGCAGAGTTACAAGGGGAAAATATTTAGAAACTAGATAATATTCTTTATTGAGAGATTATGATTATATAGTTAGTGTGAAACGTGGGTAACAGGAACATGATTGTGTTGATCACACAGTGGGATGGTGAAGGGGGTGGCTTGATCCTGGTAATGAGTCAAGCGCCAAAACAAGGTATCCACTGTAAGGGATCATCATTTGTTCATGTTGTTGTATTTAGAAATTTGAGTTGACTTCCTAGTCTGGCTTCAAGTGACTGGATAATTGGATTGTGGGTCACAAACCCGCTTACTCAGAACCTTGCTGGCAGGTTGAGCCTGGTGTTTTGACACACACACCCAACTGAAAGTTGGCCTCCTCTGGGGACAGGTTGTCAGGGAGGTTGTTGGGAGCCTGGGCGCCATACTGGAATAACTGTTGTTCAGTGGTGGGTAGGACAGTTTCAAGTTGTTTCTGTCTTGCCTTGCAGGGTCTCAGGTAATTGTGGTGGAAGAACTTGTCTTGTTTACGTTTCCCCAGTTCTTGCACAAGGTAAGTGTTGTTTTTGTTTATCTTTAGAATGATTTCCAGGCCTACTTTCTCTGGTTGTAACTTACTTTTGTTTATGTTTACGACCCAAACTTTGTTGCCAATCTCATTTCTGTTTTAGATGGGAAATTTTTTTTGTTTTGTAGAAGTTTTTTCTCTCTTTCTGTTTGATTGCTATTGGCCTCTATGGCCTGGGGGTCTGAGCGGGATGGAACCTTGCTTGGTATTTCCAGCTTTGGTCCTGATAATGCTTGGATGATATTGAGCTATGTAACATATACTAACTCAAAGGGGCTTTTCCTGGTGGATCTGTTCACACAAGTCCAGAATACAAGCAATGCAGTTGATAGCTGCTTGTACCATTCCTCAGGTCTCCCGGCAGTGAATTTTGGCCAAGGATTGCATAAGGCTACCATTTAGAGGCTCCACACATCCATTGACCTGAGGATGGTAAGGTGTTATCACTGTGTGCTTGACCCCATTCTTGGTGAAGTATACATTGGTGTATTCAGAGGTCAATTCATTGCCTCTGTTGGTTATCAGGAGTTCTGACTTTCCAAACTTGCTGATAATTTCTTTTCCTATTAATTGCTACACGTCATTGCCTGTATGCGTTTTTACTGCTTGTGCCACTGGCCATCTTGTAGCAAGTCTATAGCGGTGATGATGTACTTCTTCTTGTTATGTTTTCCTGGAATGGGGCCCACAATGTCTAGGGCCCACACCTTGATAAGTAGTTGTGTGCAGATAGGTAGTAATAACTTAGGTGGGGTTTTGCTTCTTGCAAATTTCTCACATACCTTGCATTGGTCTATGACTTCCAGAATGTCTCAGTACAGGGTTGGCCACCATGTTATGTGTTTAGGAATTTTTAGAGGTTGTGGATTTTTGTGTTCCCTAGGTCTCTATGGTAACATATGATAGTGTCAACTCACTGATATGTGGGAAAATAAGAGATAGTGGTTCTGTTGGACACTTTTTTGATATAGGGTTCCATACAGGTCCACAAATAAGTGCTTGTTCTTTAACAACTGTTTCCTTTGTTATGTTGGTGGTGCCAGGGGGAAACCTTTGTCCTTTGTCCAAATTACCAAGAGGGGCCAGTCTGGGCTGAGCACATTTTCTCCTCCCGTGGCACAGATGTACAGGCGCGGGAGTGCATCTGCCATGGCTAACTCTGGGCCAGGCTTATGTTGTATGAGCATGTTAAACCTCTCCAGAAGCTCCATCCAGTGAACCTGATGGTAGGACAGATTTGCTTGGGTTTTGAAGTATATAAGCAACTTGTGGTTGGTCAACGCTGTCAGGAAGCCAGTTGTAAGTAGAGTCCTTGGGCGGCTTGGGATGAGGTACGGCCAAGCCAGCGGGTAGGGCCCACCATAGAATGGGTGCTAACTTGATAATATAAGATGCAGATTGCCCAAGTAAGAACCAAGGTCCAGAGTTGGGGACCATGGAATCTAACAATCCTGTCAAAGTAATGTAGTATACTCCAAACAGTTGGGTAGTGGTCTCAGCTGCGGCGGTGGGTTCTAACGGGCGGTCTGGTCGTGGTGTTAAAGGGGGAGTCATAGGAATAAAGTAGGCAGGCAGGTAACTGTACTTGTCTTTGAACAGTAAGGGCAGGATCTTGACCCTATTTCCTTTGTGTCCTATGTACTTGGTACTTCTAGTCCTTGCCAAAGGGTTGGCAATGAGGATGGTTTCCAAGTTGTACTCCAAATAGGCCGGGTTGGAGGGTATTCAGTAAAATGCACAGGTCCAAAGGGGCTCCTGGGTGACAGTATAATGCCTGGGACAATTCAGCAGGTTGGTCTTGGAAGGGGGTGGCAGCCTGGTAGTCTACTTGACCAGAATTAAGATGGAAGATCACTAAGACTAGATAGGGTAAGATTTTTTCAAACCAAAGGTTCATAAAACTTTATTATCAAAAATGATGATGGGGGTTTTGCTGTACCGCCAGGGTTTTTATACCCTGGGACTTCACTTCTTTGATTTTTGCAGGGTTCAGGTTTGCAGACAAGGCACTGGCGGGATGTAGGTCTTGGCTTGGGGTCTTGAGGGCGGCAGATCCAGGTTGTGCCTGTTCTGGAAAATTGGAAAGGTGACACTTTGTTTTGCCGCCACTGTTCACTATGTCACCTGAGTAGTCCAATTGCACTACCCCTTCTGGGTGGGAGACTGGCAGTTGCTGGTGGCCATTGGCAAGGTTAAAAATAGGTTTTGTCTTAACCTCCTTATGGCAAGCTGCAACCTCTGCATAGGTTTGGGACTTTGGTGGCTCAAGGTTGGCATCAATCTGATTACCATTTGGGGAATTGTCTCTGGGGGGCTGGTGGGTCTCGGAGTAACTTGTTAACTCGGGTTTGCAATTTAACAAGCGGGTGGTCCCCTGTCCACTTTGTGTGACTCGAGTAATCTTTGAATGGTCCTCTGTAGTAGGCCGGCAGAATGTGGAGTAATTTACTGATTTGAGCCTGTCTTTTAACAGATTGGCGGGTCCTGGACTGGTCTGGCGGGTTGGATCTGCCTCCTGGGAACTGGGGTTTAACTCTTGGGTTTTAATACAAGTTTTGAAATGTCATTCATGACAAACACTGTGAATTCTTCCTGTTGTTCCAGATAGCAACACCATTTGACTAGGCAGTGTACAATTGCCAACAACTCCTTGTTGTGTATAGGGTATTGCCACATGCCATCTGATAGTTTGTGTGACTCATAAGCTACGGGCAGGAAGTCATCATAATTGTTTTTGAATTGTAATACTCCCCCAATAGATGCATCTGAGGCGTCAGTTTCCATTTGGTACTACCCATTGTGTTTGAGCTGCTGAAGGATAGGTGCTGTTGTGGGTTTCTCTATGAGACGTCTAAACAAAGGTCTTGCTGAGGGGTCCATAAAAACTTGGGTTTGGCGCCAGTTATGGCATACAGGGGTGCAGTCAGAACGCCACAGTCAGGTATGAAGCAATGTACATAGGCAACCATTCCTAAGAATGTGCGGAGTTCTGACTTGTCTTTGGGTGGCGGCATTTTGCAGATGGCCTGGATCTTCTGAATGTTGGGCTTAATGCCATCTTTTGAGACTATGTGGCCTAGGAAGGGCAGATGCTCCTGGAAGAACTGGCATTTGGAGGGTTTGGCCAGCAGCTTTTATTGCACCAAGGTAGCAAAGAATGCTTCTAAGTCCTTGTGGTGCTGTTCTACAAAGGGGATATAGACAATAATGTTGTCTAGGTAGACTAAGGCATGCTTGCCTATGTGAGGTGCAAACACCTTGTTTATGAAGGTCATAAAAGTTGATGGGGTGTTTTTCATACAAAAATTAAGCACTACATATTTGTATGAGCCATATTTAGTGAGAAGGCCGTTTTGGGGATTTCTTTCTCTTTGATACAGATCTGGTTATAACCTGTGGTTAATTCAATCTTGGATAAGACTGTGGCGCCACCCAGGGCATTGAAGAGGTTGTCAATGAGTGGCAGTGGGTAACAATTCTTAATGGTAACTTTGTTTAGGGCTTGATAATCTGTGACTAGGCGCAGGGTACCATACTTCTTGGCCACAAAGAGCACAGCAGCCCCAAAAGGAGACTGTGAGGGGTGGATAATGTCACAGTAGGTTCCATAATGCCGGGTATTGTCCATCCAAGTAAGCAGGCACAGAAGGCCGGAAAACCTGTATCAAAATTGACCAAGTTAACGGATTTAAACCAAACAGTCAATCAAAAATGGGTTAAAGCTGCTCCAGTCTGCCAGATGAAACCAGATCCCCCTTGCATACTGACGTTGATAAATCAATGTAATATGAGGGTCACCCAATGTAAGCTTATCAATCAGCATGGTTGTCAGAAACTGGTCACGCAAGGGTTCTTTGCAGCCTGGACTAGATACTTACTTGAAGATGCAGAAGGAATAGGAGATCAAGACTCAGGTGGTATTGCTTAGTCAATTTTTCTGATATATATTGAATTATTTTCCCTGTTTCAACTCTAAGAGTTGAGTCCTCCTAAATTTACTCAATAAAAATCAATTATCCCAAGTTCTAATTTTAAATTTTAAAAATGCATCCTTTGCTTGGATTGTTGCGGTATATCCCGTACAATCTTATTCTGAACAGAATCATTTCAGGAAGATGGGGCCCAGCATCTGGAACTTTGTTGTTGGCGCCGCAAAATGTTAATTTCATGCCAGCCAATTTTGTAGCTCCTCCCCCCATTCTTGAAGATGAAAATTGTGTCACTTCTCAATGCCCAGAATTCTACACTGAAGATACATTGATGCTTTCCCAGGTCATTTATCTTGGTTTACTCTGATTAGGACTGATTGTTCTACTTAATCCTGGAGCTACAATTGGAAATTTCACAAAAAAAATTTGAAGCCACGTTGGTGGTTAATCATCAATTCTATGTGGATTTGGGTGGTAATTCCCCATCATTTAGAAATGGCTTCATATTATCCAGTAACTTCTGTCACAGATAAGTCCTTTCTCCAACGCCTCTTTGAGGTAAGCACATAGGGCATTATCTTTGTTTGGGGTCAGAAAATAGTTGGGTTGTGCCTTGGGTACAGCTCCTTTGAGTTTGATGGAGTGCTGGATATGCTTTTCTGGAGGTAACCTGGTTAAAGCCTCTTTGAAGATTTCTGGATGGTGGGCTACAATTTTTCAATCTTGAAGTGTAGTGGTGTCCTGGTGGTCCTTGAAATGTATGATCTTGTACTGGCAAGAGTCCCAGTCAATTGCCTCCATGTTCTCCTTTTTGTCCAGGGTCTCTGTGATACACACAAAGACATGATCATGTAGGAGCTGGTCTACTGAGTCAGGGTAGATCTGGTGGTTGCCGCCCTTGCGTTTGATGATCAATACCGAGGTTGCCCAGTCTACATGGGGATTGTTCCTTTGCAACCAGTCCAGACCCAGTACAATGTCAAACTTAATAAAGTCAATGACAGGTCCTTGGATGGTGGAATGCAGGTTCTTCAGCATGACATAGAAGGGGGCAGTTCCCCTTGTCACAGCAATGTGATGTTCATCAGGTAAAACCACATTTTCAATCTGCAAAGGATTAGTGGATAGCTTGAACTTGTCTATAAAGCTGCTGTTGACTAGGGTTTGGTCTGTACCCAAGTCCAGAAGTGCTGAGCCTGTGTAACTGCAGAAGCAGAAAGGGTAAGACATCAGTTTATTGGGATGTCTGGCAATGATGTAAAGTACCAAGTCCTCTGAAGGTACTTGGATCATTGGGCACTGGTCCACGTCCTTGGGTTGGTACTTGTTGTTGAGCAAGTCAGGAATTGTGCAGGGAGAGCTTGTCTTGCTTAGTGCTCTCCCTGGGCTTTTCCCTCATCTTGATTGTCTTGTGTGGTTGTGGCATGGAAACAGGAACAACAGTCAGTCAAACTGTACTCATTTCCATGTCCATTTGAACCTGCGGGCTTATGGTTTGTACTGCTGTTGTTGTTTCAAGGGGTGGTCAACTGGAGCGCCCAGCTGGGTGAGAGTCTTTGGGTCTCTCTCTTTTTCCAGTTTGCGCCTTGTAGAGTGTTGGAAATTTGTTCTGCTTTCTCTGCCTTGCAGTACAAACTTTACAGGTTGGTTTACTTGGTCCAGGTTTATGTGTCTCATTAGGTGCAATTAGAGAGTGTCATAGTACATGAGGTGGGTAGATGGAGTATCAAAGGCTATATCCAAGGGAGCACATAGTCAGAGTTCCTTGTAGGCACAGGTGAGCTCCTTTACGGTGCCAGTCTGGGTTAGGTTCTTTACTTGGTGTATGATCATAAGTGTGGTGTCCTTTAGCACAAACCTTGCCAAGAAGTCTTGTTTGAAGGTATCTCAGTCCTTCTCTGTGTGCTCTTTGTGCCACTTGTTGTACCAAATGACAGCGTCATGAGTCAGTCAGATAGAGATCTCTGCAATCCAGAATTGTTGTGGGCATTTAATTTGGGCCAGTTTGCTTTGGGAAGATTGGATCTATGTAGCGGTATTGTTATTGTTGGCCCCAGCAAAGGATTCCAGGGTTGCGCTTTGAAGTCTCTGGGCTATGTAGGCTGGCATAGTGTTTTTGTCAGTTGCTCAAGGCATAGCAGAGGGAGCCTGGAAGAACCCTTGGACAGACAGGGCATTGAACAGGGGAGTGGAATCACCATGTTCTGATAGAGGACAAAACCATCAGGTATCTTGGCACCAGGTGTGTACGGTGTTCAGTCTACTGGAAGGCCAAACATGATTCTATTGAGGATTTGTTGGCCGTGGTAAGTATGGGTAACAGGTGAAATTTTGAAAGATAAGGTAGGATGGAGAATTTAACTGTGCAATCAATGTCATAAATGTGCTATTTTAGCAGAGTTACAAGGGGAGAATATTTAGAAACTAGATATATGCTTTATTGAGAGATAATGATTATATAGTTAGTGTGAATCATGGGTAAAAGGAACATGATTGTGTTGATCACACAGTGGGATGATGAAGGGGGCGGCTTGATCCTGGTAATGAGTCAAGCGCCAAAACAAGGTATCCACTGTAAGGGATCATCATTTATTCATGTTGTTGTATTTGGAAATTTGAGCTGACTTCCTAGTCTGGCTCCAAGTGACTGGATAATTGGATTGTGGGTCACAAACCCACTTACTCAGAACCTTGCTGGCGGGTTGAGCCTGCTGTTTCAAAACTGTTTCCTTTTTTACACTTAGGAATTTGGTTCTTTGAAATTTTAATTTTGATTTAACAAATATTAACAAGGACTTCTCTGCAGTTCACTTGTTTTACTTTCAAATTTTGTCACTTCTATTCAAAAGGATCAATTATATCAATTTTAATATCTATTTGAAGTTAAGATGTGATTTAATGCCATCAACTTTTGTACTTCAAACTTAGATTTTAAATTTTATCTGTTAATAAAAACATTTACGAAATTCAATTAAAAAAAACTAAATTTTTGACCACATATTTTATTGAAAAAAGTTCAGAGATGGAAAAGCTATTGATTTGGATTTCTTGTCACCGTATTCTGATTTCAGGCCCATTGCCCAAATATTTGCTGGTGGCTTTATTCCACTTTTTTGCTATGTCGGTTAAAAGGTCTTGCAATTGGATTTGGTACTGCAGTTTCCAGTTTTTTAAATGTTCTAATAGATTTTGAAAATTTTGCAGGTGGTTGGTATTTTTTGTTTAATCTTATTATCTTACTTAAAGTAGTTGGGAGTTGTGCAATCAAACTCTAGAAAAAACAAATATATTGAATTTCAAAATTAAAATTAAGTTGGGAACTGATGAGAATAAAAAATAAAGATAACTTGCAATTTTAGAATGAAGCTTTGATTTTTTGCTTTGTCATTAAACTAAAATGAATTAGTGGCAAGATGAAAGAAAGATACATGGACCGCTTTATAAGGCTTCATTAACCTCTTGGGACTTATAAAATTGGAATCGAGGGATGAAGCCAAATACAAGGGTTATATAAACGGTTGACATAAGGTGTATAGTTTGAATTCCCTCTTTGCCTAATAGTAGGGTTGGGAAGGTCACAGTTTTTTAATTTAAATTTTCCATCTTGTAACATTTTATTCCGATTTAAAAACTGTGACCGTCCTAGCCCTACCTAATAGTCAACATCAGGGAGTCAACTTTACTATTGCATAAATTCTCCTATTATTGACCTATGAAGCAAGATGCGGGTTGGACAAGTGATACCTTCTGAGGTGAAATGGTCAGATTATTTAGCGATTGTAAACAACAACAAGTTTTTCAGCGAACCATACAGTAGTTTTCCGAGTCATGGCGCTAAGCGAAATCAGCACAGATTTAAACGAAATAACAGACCAATGATTTTATATTGATTGACAATAGATTTGGGCCTAGTTCTAGTTTGTTAAATCTGAGTGGATTTCGCTTAGCGCCACAGCTTTGAAAACTACTGTAACTTTATTAGCTCCTATTACTGATGATTTTCTTAATCATCGCAAACCACGTTTCATCTGCCTCCTCTGATATATAAATAAGGGAATGATAGATATTCAGCTTGAATATAAAATCAAAGGATAAAATTTTATTTTGAATAAAAAACGACATGGAAAGGATATTATGACGGCATCCCTAAGCAACCTATTGTATAAATGAGGTCTGAGAGTGGTGGATAAAGAAGTGTGAAACAACTTGGAGACTTTCAAGCCACTCTTGAGATATCTTTGTCAATCACTCCTGATACGTTTAAAAGTGTGTGTGGATTAATGAATGCAGCAATGAAATTTACATCGCTATTCTTGAACGTAGTCTTGGCATCTAGGTTCTTTGACGATCTTCCCAACGGCTCGGGATCTTGCACAGAAGCTGCCCTCCATGAAATCAAGGAGAGTTATCCTGGTTTAGAAGAGTGTTACGCATATACCAGCCTCTTCTTCGGTACAAGTGCCATGCCATGCTCCAGTAGGTGTCTTGACATAACGGTTCAGGCATCTAAGCGTGTTGCTGATGCATGTCACATCCAGCCGCCCAATGCCAATAACCCCATCATCTCCAATAAAGAGCGTGTTTATGCCCTCTGGGGTGATCGCGATGCAGTAAATGTGGTTTGTGCTAAGCAAGTTCCCCGTGGTGGTATTTGCCTTAACGAATTTTCCCGCGTTTCATCACAACTGGCCCTTCCTGCTGATGAAAGGACTTTGAATGCTGTGACGCCAGCAAAGGCTTGTAATCAGTGTAGCCGTGATCTCTACAACAAATTCAAAAGCAATGGATTCCTTATGCCAATTCTCTACTACCAAACTATCAACGATCCAACAGCAGCTTTCAAAAACTTGGCAAGCATTTGCGGGTACTAATAATAAATTCCAATATGCCCCATTTTTTACTTTCAGCTAAAAATATATTGGGTTACAAAATGTTCCTACATAATTAAAAATGACAATCATCTTCTTTTCAACACCGGTATCGAAAACTTTTATTTCTGTCTCTCGATCGATCCAAGCTTAGGATCCCTTTTGCCACATCTGCTCATATTACTTACAATCGATTTTATCACTGCGATTCTAAATTTTTCAGCTACCATTACAAATTTTAATAAGCTACTCATTTTCGATACAGCTTTTCCGGGTTAATTGCTATCTCTATAATATTGAGTTTAGATTTATCAAATTTTAAATCCTTATTAATTTTTTTAAAAAAAAGCTGATGATTAGAATAATAAAACCGAAATAGCGGTTTAAACCGTGATCTTAAAATTTTAATTTGATTTAAATCATGTAGGTGACAAAAGGTTTCAATGAAATAAATCAGTTTACAAAGTTTTAAGTCTACAGCGATGTTAACCAAATTGAAATCCCCGCAAAAAATTGATGAGGAAAATCCAAGTCATAGTAAAAGGGGTTTCTTGTCCATTTAAAATTCAAGGGATAGCTTTACTTTAAATTTAAAAGTGATAAATATTCGTTGAAGTTCTAGAATTTTAATTCCATGTAATTCAGTGCCTTTATGGCAAAATCCTTATTTAATCAATAGGGATATTTTTTAAAAATTAATAGAAGATAAAATGGTTTTTAGCTTTTACTGGATTTTATGGATAAAAGTGTGCTATAAATAAACTCTTGTTGATATCTGATCTTTATACCAGTTAAATTATACAGAAAACATACAGTGCAGATTTCATTTTAATATATTTCAAGATGATTGGTCTTAAAAAATTATTGTACTTATTGGGTTTGCTATATCTTGTCAGAAAGTTATTTTGAATTGCATTTTTCCATCTGTATAATAGCATGTTGGTTAAAATATACAATACCTTGACATTGATGTCTGCTTCTGGTGAATCAAGGGAGGAAATATAAAGGGTTCTTCAAGTCAAAAGGACACGACGTTGGAAAGCTAAAACTGATAGACTGGCAGCCACAAAAATATCTATATGTACTATTAAAAGAGGTCTGCATCTTTGATTAGTGCTTGATGTGGTTTATGTTATGTTTTGTATGATTAGGGTAGAATTCTTTATTTGATTCAATAATTTTGAAGGTCTTTCTTAGAGTAAGCATTGCTTTCTTGCCAGACACATGTCTGGTACTTCCAACTCTTTTTAGTCAGTCTATCATCCCCAAGCTGCCAACTTAAATCCCCAGAGCTAGGCTTCCAGCCAGAATGTGACATGAAATGATTATATTATTATATAGATTTTTCTTTTTCTTTATTAGTTACTAGCTGGATGACCCATCCAAGGATGGGTATTAAGTTGAATCTAATATAGCAATTCAATCTATCGTATTGGATTTTTAAGCTGGGATTATTTACCACCAATTTAAGTTAAAAGATCTTGTTTAAAAAGGCTATCTTAAAAATGTTAAAATTTTATTTAAAGATAAAGTTGCATATTTCAAGTATAAATATCAAATAGAAATAAGTTGATTATTGCTACTAAGTTTAGCAAAGCTAAAATAAAAATTAAAAGCTTCAGTTTTTGATTTTATAAACTTCATAAAATATAGAGATGATCTATAGCTTTAAATAAGCTATTGAACATTAAGGTCGGCTTAGTATTCACATAGATATGTTGCCTTTAGTTCTTTGATGTGTATTAATACAGTAGTTTTTAAGCTGCAGCGTTAAGTGAAATTAACTCAGATGCAAATGAAATAAAAATAATAAAGTTATATTGATTGGCAGCAGATTTGGGTTCATTTCTATTTCGTTTGTATGAGTTTATTTCTATTTCATCTGAGTTGTTTTTGCTTACAGATGGGTTTTTTGCTTGGTGCCATAGGTTTGAAAACTACTGTATATCTAAAATAATGACATGGCTATATGTTTAGCCTGCGTTTTGATTTGATGGGATGTACAGTTTGCTATGGAGTAAAGTCCTTGGCTTGCGTAACGTGCACTTAGAGCTGGCTGATTCCCAGTGGATTTCGTGCTTGGGATCATGATGGCTTGTGTTTTAGTGATATACAAGGACTTGTGGAAACGCAGCTGGGTTTGAAAGTCAGTAAAAAAGGTTTATTGTTTTTATGACCAGCCGCATACGAGGCCAAGGTTTTTGAAAATAGTGGGTGGGTCGTTCATGACGTTGTAGTAGACAACTGGGAGTTGGTATGGGATTTGGTGGAAGCGGTTGTAGATTTCGCGAGTACACTTGGTACAAATGTCGCTGTTACGGAGACCAGGGTAGCCGTAAGGAGTGGGGGGTAGCAAAAGCTGCATGGATATGGCAAAGAATTCCTCAAGGCAGATATTGTCACCGTAGCTGGTACATAAGGCACGCACAGCCTCTTCATCTGTCCATACCGAATAGACCTTTTCACTTTTCATAGCGACAGGATGGTCAGCATCAGGAGCTCCCGTGTCGCACATCTTTGAGACGCGGGCGGCTGCTTTGATGGTGACATCCATACAACTATCAGAACAAGGAACTTTCAAGTTAGAAAAGTATAGGGAGGAGTCATTATAACATTCCTTCAGTTTGGGGAAGGAAGTGTCAAGCCCGCCAATCACGCCCTCTGTGCATCGCGCCTGTCCTTCTGATGTGAGCTCCCCCAAGAACTTCGATGCCCCAGCAACCCCAGCAAAGATCAAGGTCAATTTCATGAACGGCCTCAGTGCCAGCGGCGCCCTTTTATCTACATATGCTAAATCCGCTAATGCGCAGCCATTGGTTTTCGCCTAATCTCCTACAACCCCACTTGAATTTCGAGCCTCAAGCCGGACTCGGCTCCATCTTTGAATTGGCTAATGAGGAATCTCAGTAAACCCTCACAAATCAGCTGGGCTCAATCCAATTGAATTTCCGACCAAACTGTTTAAACCACAAATAGGGGGTACAACATGCATTTCGAAAACAGCACTTCGATTTGTGCCATGTCGAATTAAATTCAGATGGTGCTTTTGCAAAAGTGATTTTGAATCACAAAAAAAATAAAAAAATAGAATAGTTAAAATTTACATATACCTTTATAATGTGGCATCTCAAATTTACGCCATCTCAATTCTGTCACTTCGAGTCAGATTAATTAAATTTTATTTTGCTAACTTTATTTATATATGAAATCACTTGGTGTGGAGCGTGCTTACGCCATCTCGACTTTACATAATTTTGAATCACACTATTTATCTTTAACTAAAATAAGCTTATACCCGAACTAAATCAAAGCCTATTATATAGTGCCAGAAGATGTTCCTATAGCATTAATATTAGACACTTATACTAAGAACAACCTAAAAAGATGCCACTATGGTAGTCCCTCTAATGATTATCATTACTGGGTAAAAAAACCAGTTTTGTTATATGTAATTTATAGCTTTATTATACATAGATATGATATAAAGGGTTCTCTTAATAAAATATTTTAATAGTGATTTTAATATGGAAGAAGGTGATTACGCCATTTTGATTTACACCACTTCAAATCTCACCAAGTTTCATATCACCCAATTGATTCAATGCACACAATGGATAGGGGAAAATAAGGAAAAATTACATGTGATGCCAGGCTACGCTATATCAATCCCCCCACTGCAATTCTTGCTTTCCACTTTTCAAAAGTACAAATTGATGTTAAAACTCATATTAATAAAAAAATGTAAGAAATTTCCTGAAACTTTGCAGATATATATTTTTATCTCCTCTAAACAACTGGGTACTTTTAAACCCCAGTTGTATAAGCTAGTTTTTGAAATATTTTAAGCTTTACTCTTTGGCCCTGTTGAGGTAGCTCCACCAGGAATTTGTTAATTTAATATAAAAAATGGTCAAAAACACTATGTTTTTGAGCTACAGCACCTCAATTATGTCACTTAAAAACACCATTTTGGCTGCAAGTTTTCAGTCAAAACTAGAAGTTTTGCATACTTGAGTTACTAACAAAAAATATTTTTTACAAAATAAAAAACACTGAAATTTTTATATTATATATTTTAAGACTTTCTTTACAATTATATTTAAAAGATTTACTGCTTTTTTATTTAAAACATTATCATTTTTCTCTTTAAAAACAACCCCCAAATTGCTCATATTTTGATACTAATTCACTTTTAGATGCCTCCCAAGGCCAAGAAGGCCAAAAATACCCCTAAAAAGCATCCTGCTAGGGGTAAAGCTCCCCCCAAGACACTCACGCCTTGCCCTGAACCAGAGGGAAAAAGTCCTACCCCTCCCCACTCTCATTTTGTTTACTCTCCTTCAGACCCCCAAGAGAAGTTGTTCAACTTCAACCACCACTCTGATCCCACCTCAGAGCCTGAAGAGGAAGGGGAACAGGAGCCTGGTGCTCCTGCAGATGAGCTAATTAAGCTCTGGGATCTATACACCGTGCATAATATCTGTAATCAAAATGGCGCCTTTGCTGTCCCTGCCACATACCCAGCCAGCTACCCCATCATGACTAAGAAAGGGGGTGAAAGTTTTGTTTACAAGGGCTACAGCTTCAGCTGTAATGATGAAAAAAACATCCACCAACATCATTATATATGTGATAAGGTTGGGTTCCCAGAAAGGCTCACCACTTATGGGTTTACAAGATTAAAGGCCCTGACTACTGGCCATGGCTGGGTGGTTAGTTTGATCCCTTTTACCAACTAATCCACTGGTTTCTTTTCCAGGTCATACCAATCACCAAAGACCAAACCACCATTGAGGCTGTCAATGATGTCCTCCTCGATTTAAATGATACTCAACTTGCCACTGTTGACACCTCAAAATTACAGAGATATTTCACTGATCAGAGATATGCTCTGAGCACTGAAGGTGGCAGTGCTTCATCAATCAAGCAATTGATCCTTACAGAGGAACAAAAACTATCTCATCATGAGGAGATATTCCTTCTCCACAACAACAGCCAACATGCGCCTGAGTGCATCATTTGCTTTGCCATCACACAGGATCTAGCAACCTGTTAAAATACAAGACCTGGTTTGCAGATGGAACTTTCTCCACCTGCCCAAAGCTATCTAACCAGCTTTGGAACATCCATGGGCAGGTTGGAAATCTGGTATTTCCTCTGGTCCTCTACTTCCTTCCCAACAAGAAGCAGGAAACTTATGTCTGTGCTCTTATAATTTTGAAGGCCAAGTTGGATGAAATTCTCTCAACCATTGAAGAGAGGCCAAAGGAAACTATAGGGCACAAGAAAAAGGCCCAGGCACAGGCACAGGAAGAGGAAGCCACCCCAACCAGGAAGCATACAGAAAGCCTTCCCTACCATGAATATCTGGTAGTAGATCTCAAACAGGCTCAGGCAAATGCCTTTGTAAGAGTCTTCAAGAGCTCCCCCGCAGGGATGCTACTTCCACTTCCAGCAGGCACTCTGCCGCCGCCTCCAAAAGCGCTCTGACCTTCATGAGATGGTCAACTCCAAAGGCACTAAAGAAGCCAAGGACGTTTTTAATTGCTTTGCTGCCCTTGCCCTTGTGATAAAGGAGGAGACAAATGCCTTTTACAACACCCTCCTCCGCCACCCTTATATCCTTGCCAACCAGGCAGCCTTTGCGCCTTTTATTAAGTATTTTGAAACTCAATGGGTTGATATATTTCAGGGAGCACGCTGCATCAGAAAAGGTGGTGAATCAATCCAGTGGAACTGCTATAAGCAGGTAAAAGATGGCCTGATCAAGACCACCTCTTCCCTTGAAGGGTGGCATAGTCAATTTGCAACAAGAGTTTGGGTTCATAAACCCAAATTCAATAAGATAATGGTGCATCTCAAAACCCAGCAGGCCATCTCTGCCCACCTCTTTAAGATTGGTATGAAGACCAAGGGTGATCCCCCTAAGCAGACCAAGGCAGTGATAAAGTATACTGAAATCAGCAAGGTGGTCCTTGCATACTATCCTAAGGATAGAAAGCTCGAGCATCTCCAAGCTATCTCAGTTGCTCTTTCTACCAATGTTTGAGCCCTTTTCCAATAAACACCTCCCAATTTTCTCTCTTGTTATCCTTCAGCTTTACTTTTTTGACTTGTTTTAGTATTTGGTACAATTTTATGATTATTTTAAAGTATAGTTTATAGTTATAATAGATGAAAATAGTTGTTTTTGGGTATGTTTTAACGTTTGGGCTTTACGCAACCTTGTTGCTACTAATTGACCCCATTTCTTTATTGCAGATTTGAAATTCTGAGGCATTTTTAAAGCCTTCAAATGTTTTTTAAATTTTATTTTTTGAGAATTTTTGGGTTATTTTTGGAGTTAAAGAATCTAAAATTTTAAAGACTATTTTTTCTTAATCAAAATTCTGTTAATCAAAATGGCGTTTTTACTATGAATTCAAGATAGCAAAATTTGAGATGGCGTATTTTGAAATAACATTTTTAGAGATGCCGCTTTTGAAATGGCATGTCCTACCAAATAGGGCTGTGTTGGCTTAAAAAAGGGATGATTACATAATTTGCTGTAATTGTCCCTTCCCCGTCTACTTCTTTTGGATTCCCCCAGTGTAGGGGAATCCAAAATTTATAAAAAAAAGAAGGTATCAGAAGGCCTTTTGCTTTCCAGAATCTAGAGGATTCTATATAAATATTTAAATAAAAAATATTTTAAAAATAAAATTTTGAATTCAAACTTGTTTAATTTTTTAAATAGAAAGATAAAAAAGATAATTTTTATTTAAAAAAATTCTGGAAATTTAAATTCCAGAATGTGTGCTTTTACTAAACAATTTCAAGAGAATCTTCTTTGAGAAGTTTCTCTTGAAATTTTTTTCAGATTTTGGATGGGTGGCTT
The DNA here is from genome assembly GCA_014839935.2 of Entomophthora muscae. Taxonomy (NCBI): domain Eukaryota; kingdom Fungi; phylum Entomophthoromycota; class Entomophthoromycetes; order Entomophthorales; family Entomophthoraceae; genus Entomophthora; species Entomophthora muscae. The sequence continues at coordinate 416,665 of QTSX02000753.1, read as the reverse complement.
CTTTTTTTAAAAAGGAGCCACCTGTCCAAAATCCGACGCAGCCCTAACCACAAATGATATCTACACTTGACTTGTTAAATTCAAATACATGTGTAATTTTTAACTAGGAACCAACTGGGCTATTAAATTTAAAATCATTTGTTTTTTAATTAACCACCAAAGCATTGTAGCTTCACATGACATTCCTTAATCCTATTGTACTTAGATTTTACACCTTGAAAAGGACCTGGCCAGCTGTTATTTTATCAAAGGCCATTGAAAACTGCCAGGTATTTACATACCATAGGACTTTTTAAGACATCAAATTTCTAATCATTTCTTGCAATATAGTCCTCTTTCTACAATTTACCATAAATTATCCAAATGCACCTGTTGAGATCTATCCAAATTATATGTATCCCAGATATAAAAACTTTAGCAAGCTATAATCTATGCTCCTCAGTGAAGCACAATATTCACTAAAGGTCTATGGTGCTCAGCCAAAATCTCACAACAGGCCAGTTGCTACCCATGTTGACGCTTTCATAATGAAATCAAGCTAGCAAAATTTAGTACCAGAATAGTGCAATAAGAGACTCCACCAATTATTCTCTGTAGTAGATTTTAGCTATCAATAAATGTGTCCTGGTTTCATTAACCTATGGAGTTTAAAATCCAGTTGGTTTGACATTAATCCAAAACAAAATACTCCATCTAGGAACACCATTGTTCCCATTTTTCATCTAGTTCAAAGAAATTTATATGAATTTTAAATTTAGCTCATTGAAAATCAATTTTAGTTTGCCTGGGATTAAATTGATTCATGATACAAGTACATTTAAACCATGTGCTATTATAGCAAGGGTATGTCCCACCATTTCTGCATATATTTTACACATATTTTCACTTAGTAATGAGCTTATGGGTGGATTAACTTTAGAGTGATCTGTGTTTTTATTTTTACAGCTAAAGATCAGCTGTAAAAACAATGAACATATAATCTTATCACCACCGTCGGGAAATTCCTGATCAATTAGAAGTTGTCTGATACATCTCTATCCTAATAGCTACTGAAAATATAGACAGACACTACCAGAATAGAGCCCTCTATTCTGGATGATATATCATAGGGCCAAAAATGTAGGTTATCACTGGGTATTTTTATGGATGAAATTGATGATAAAAGTAGGATACTCCTATTTTAGAAGAACTTAAGATATAGTGAGCCCATTCTTATTGGTTGAATAAGAATCCTATATAAAGGGAAGCCAGAAAAAATAGCTTCAAGAACACTACAGAAGACATGCCACTTCCAGAAGCACATTACAGAATACTTTCTCAGAGAGCCCTACCAAATATATATATAATTCACTGAGAATGGAAAGGGCACTGCCCATGTCAGGAACCCACAAACTTGGGAAGCCATTACTAATTCTAAAATCATGAGCCAACATTTTGGGGCTTTTAATAGTGTACCTACAGGGACCAACACCATACCCATATGAAATAGATCCTCAAGAATATTATATCTTCTTAAAAGGGGATTGATTTAACCCAATAATTAATAGGTGTCAATATATGAGAACAAGAAGGCAGTAGCCAGAGGGCAAAATACCAGAAAATCCTAGAATTTACAGGGCGTGGTTTAGACTAAAGGTTTTTCTTTGGGAGGATTTTTTTGGAACAGATAGAAGTGGTGTACCACTTCCCTGGAATCAAACACTACCAGTCACCATCAGAGTAAGAAGACAACTTGGTGCCAGAACCTGGCCTAGTTCCTACTGATACAGAGGTTAATACCACATTGAAAACACTATAGCAACTAATTATACCCAATTATCTCCCAGTTGGGAGACTTGGATGATTTCATGGCAAAGGGATCGATATTTTTAAACAAGTTTATAAGCAATTTGGGAGTGTATATATTTTATTGATTGGGAAAATAACTCAGTTAAAATCTTTAAAAATAAATAGGGAGTGAATGGTTTGAAACAGCTAAGGAGCATGATAAGATTGTTAGAGATCTCAACCACTTGAAAGGAATTAAAAATTATACTTAGATAGCAGTGGCATTATTGAAACATAGCACCCTTAAAGCAAATCCTAGCAATTGAACATAGATTTAAAATGTTGAGAATGGCTTCAATAGAGTAAGTCTATTGCAAATAGAGCTCTAAACAAAGCATCCTCCCTTGTGATCTCCAAAGACAACAGAAATGACAGAAACCAGTCTTGGATGGTTCAAGCAACTCAATATGATTCTTAATTCCTTGGTCTTCTAATGGCTGTTTTTTGGGATTTTCATCTGGTAACTTTCTCACATTTGATTGACTGGTTCACAGAAAGCATTGAAAGCAACATGTAAGCTATTTGAAGGATTATCTGATCAATCAACCAAATATGCTTGCTTTTTAAAAGAGGGCCTGGGGTTGAACCCTAATTTTGAAGGGTCCTTTAAAAAGCTGTTTAAAGGAACCAGATCCTCCAAATCACATTTTCCTTGATATGAAAGCAGGCAGACCCATTTTATTTACAATTAAAGTTTCAGAAGGAATATACTTTGAAATTTTCATTATTGGTGCTCAAATAATCAGAAAAGGTAGTATTTGAAGAACTGTTGTCAGAGCCATCTTAAAAGATGGCCCTGATAATCCATATTTTGCCTATTTCCCAAGAACAGGACAGGGCTTCACCTAATGGCTGTCATCAAATCAAGCCAATTTCCTCAAGGAAACTCTGTACAGAAGAGGGGAAATCATAATCAAATGATATCACAATCATTCAAACTGCTATTCTGGTTGAAGCCTAGCTCTGGGGGTGAAGCTAACAGCTTGAAGATGTTTTAGACTAGGCTCTGATATTCTTCATATCAGATAAATTGGCAGAAAGAACTTTTAAAAATTGATGTTTAAAGCTAATTGTAGAATTATTTTGCTTAAGCCGCTCCAAGGGTTGCTAGTTACCTTATGTAAAAGGGAGTGGTAATGTTGGTGTTTTTCAGGAAGCCAGGCGTAGGTAGAGGCATTGGGTGATTCAGGATAGGGTACCGCCAGGCCAGTGGGTAATGCCCACCATAGAATGGGTACCAACTTGATAACATAAAATAGGGGCCACCTGAGTAAGGACCAAGAGCCAGAGTTGGGCACCATGGAGTCCACCAAGCCTGTCAGAGTAATGTAGAGTACTCCAGGTAGCCGGGTAGAGGTGTTCTTGGTGGCGGCAGGCTTCATTGGGCGGTCAGGTTGTGGGTTCAGAGGTAGAGACATGGGGACAAAGTATGCAGGCAAATAATTCTACTTGTCTTTGAACAATCTTGGCAGCCTGATGTACCTCTTTCTTTCACAACTTACAGTTTTGGTTTATCTAGTCCTTGCCAAGGGGTTGGCAATGAGTATATTCTCCAAGTTGAACTCAGAGTAGGCGGGGTTTGGGGGTATTTGTGAAATGCACTGGTTCAAAGGATGCTCCAGGTGGACGGTATAGCGCTGATAGTGGATCAGCAGGTTGGTCACTAGAGCATATGGTCACCTTGTTGTCTGATTGGCTAGGTTTTGAGGTGGAAGATCACTAAAACTAAATAGGGTAAAACTTTTCTGGAACCAGAGGTTCATAAATCTTTATTATCAAAAATGACAATATGATCATCCCCATACCGCCAGGGTTTTTATACCATATGATTTTGCTTCTTTGAATTTTGCAGACTTCAGGTCTAAAGTCATTTTTCTGGCAGAGTGTGGTCCTTGGGGCAGGGTTTTGAGGGTGGCAGATCCTGATTGGACCAGCTCTGGCAAGAAGAAATGATGATACTTTGTTCTGCTGCTTCTGTTCACTACATCACCTGAGCCGGCCAATTATGTTGCCCATTCTGGACTGGGGACTGGCTGCAGCTGTTGCTCATTTTTGGGGCCAGTATTATGCCTTGTCTTAACCTCGTTTAGGCAAGCCACAACCTCTGCATAGGTCTGGGTCTTCAATGACATGAGGTTGACGGCAATCTGATGTTCATTTGGGGAATCTCCTTTAACAAGCTGGTGGGTTGCAGAGTAATTCAACAACTCAAGTCTGTGACTTAACAGGTTGGCAGGTCTCCATCCATCCTAATTGACATGAGTCATCTTCAGGGGGCCAGGGCTTAATACTGGGACTTTCAGCATAAGTATTGAAAATTCAGTCTTGATACCTGGTGGACTAATGGGTCTCTTTCTATTCTGGTTGGCACCAGGTATCTTTTGAGGGGTAGAGTTTGACTCAACTGGGAGGCTGGCAGGTCCCTGTCCATCTTATTTGGCACAATTCATCTCCAGAGGGTCAGGGTTTGATTCTGGGGGTTTCAATACTTGTATTGAAATATCATTCTTGACAGTAATTCTTATATGGCAATTAAAGAAGGGCGCCAAAGCTTTGCTATCAATATTAATGATCTATGAAGATATTGGCTTCATTTAAATACAAAAATTAATGAATGCTGATCAACTCAATCTCAAAAATAGATACAGGAGTTAAGCACAATTGGGAAGGTAAGACAAGGATCTAGAATCATTTGATATTAGCAGCATCACACTTATATATAATTATAACACTGAACAAAAAAAAGAAAAAAGACAATAAATTAAGCTCATTACTTTGTGAATGATCCCAAAAATTTTCAATCAATCCCAATAAAAATTCAAGTAAAAAAAGGATGTCAGGATGACTAGCAAGAGCTAAAAGCATCATAAATATTTCTGATAAGAGATTCTCTGGCTCTATAATGAGCCCTTCCAGATTGACATGGAAGACAGAAAATTTTATAACCCTTATATCACTGTAAAATATTTTGCAATAATATCAAATTAACTAAGAGCTTTCTATTAAGTTACTTTGGGATCTTTTTGTTGTCACCTCCTGCTCAGAATAGCTACTGTTTCTATGTCCATATACTGAAAGACCTACTCTGCCAAGTTACCCCTAGTAAATTTAGGAAGAAATTCCACCAGAAACTAGAACAAAACTACACCAATCAGTAGTACATCTGTCTAAGTACAGATCCCCACCTCATCAGCAACCCAATAAGATGTCAAAAGTCAATAAACGCTATAAAAATATTATCTTCAATACCAAACTCTTGACAGCCCCTAAATTATTATCTTGTGTGAATAATAGTAAAGTGTAGCCTTATTTATTTTTATTTAATATAATTGAGTTCATAAATAGATCAACATTAAACCATCTTAAGTTACATGATGGCTTCTTAGTCAAATTAATAAAAAATAGTTTTAACTGCATGTATAGCCTTATATTTCAATATTTAGTGAAACCATTTATTATGGTTTCTATTTTGTCAATCTTACCATTATACCTCAACACACCATATTTTAGAACATATTTAACTAGGCACACATTAGCTGCTACAGTCATTGAAATTATCCATCAAATCCCATAATTAGATTCTCTCCCTGTGTAATAAAAAGCAAAATTTATGCATCATAGGTTATCTAAGATAAAATCATTGATGAATTTCCGCTCCATTGATGAGACAAGTATCAATAAGCTATAAACATTTTCCCAGGTAAATATGTTGGCTATGGTATCAGGGGCATTTTCCCTAGGGGTTAGTTTAATGGATACTACACATTAAACACATGATGAGGTATCCAAATCAAATTCAGCCACTATTAAGTTTAATTATCACCAACCAAAATTCAAGGGCCATCACATATATTGAGATAGTTCAATGTGAATACACGTGCTGATAGAGAAACCAGATAAAAACATAGTATTTCTATCAACAGCACAGTGCATCAAAGTCATGCAGTAAGATCAGGATGCTGTGGCACAAGATGATCTACGAACACTTATATTAATGGCATGTGTAATATGTTTTATCAGGGCACTTATAGGGGGTTCCCTTCAAATTTAACTAGCACAGTTGTTTTGCTTGTGATGCTGGGGACACGTTTCAAATCTCCTGGATGTAGCATTCTTAAATTTCTATTCAACTCCCCCTGCCTTAAATTGAATAAAAAATATGACTGTTGGGTTGGTTCTGGTTTGAAACTCCTCCAGATCCATTTAGAACCATCTATCCTTTCCATCCAGTGTTCTTTTCTTGACCCAAGTATCCATACCTCTGTATGGGGTCAGCTGCAGTTTTTTGCACTATATTTTGATCTTTCTTATCAATAAAGTGATTTTGTCTCTTTAATTTGTCCCATTTTACTTTTAGGATAAATCTAAACAGTTTTAGATCTCTGTATAATTTATAAGAAAGCTTAAGGTACCTCCCCCAGGTTGCTCTTTTCTAACAGCCATGGCTGCCAAATGTTTGAAGCCCTACCATTTCCCAGTGTCATTCCATCCCCCCACAGAAGACAATACTGACATGATATACTTGTTTTTTAATAGTATAGATATAAGTCTCTAATAGAAGAAAGAGCATCCAGCTGGGATTTTTGAGAGGTTTGGTCTACTAATTCCAGTATGCTGCTGATGTTGCAACTGAACCAATGATAGTTCAGTATTTGATTGGGGAAAATAACATTCTAATAGAAAGGACAAGAATGAATAGAATAAGATAATGGTTATTAATTGGTATTTTGACTGATATACTATATGGGGAAAGCCATAAGGCCACCAGGGGGTGGCACAGTGGCGGGTTCCATGTAAGGTTTGGAGCCAAGGAATAACCTGTGTGGGGATAAGCAAAGTTGAATTGACAAGGCTCCTAATTAGGAGATAGTACCTGCAATTTGACTTTGCCTTCAGACTGATCCATGCTGTTAGATACATCATGGGGCAACTCATCAAGGGCCCCTGTGTATTGTGAGATATGTTGGCAGGCAAGAGGGGATTCAGGGTTGCAGCACTGATCCTAAGATACTAGGTCCCCCTTTATATGTGAAAGGGGTAGATAACCTGAGGGCCCAGAAAAGCTTCTATGAAATCCCTAAACCTTTTAAAGCCATGCCAGTATAAGACTACAGTATAGAAGTTTATAATAAAGCTTTTCTTGTCAGGTACCTTGTCCTCCTCCAGAAGGTACCTGAACTTTCTGATGGTAGAGGCACCACCTCTTAGATTTGGTGTTTTCCTTGATGATCAACTACAGCTGCCACCCAAGGTAAACAGAATATTAATCTATATCCCCAGGAAACTTCCCAGAATTCTCACAGGTATAGTAAACATCTAAAAAAAGGTCTTTGCAGGGAGTCAACTAGGTGGAAAAAAGAATCATGGGGGATCCAGCATGCTGGAGTCTGCCCATTGTTACCCAAAGTTGAATAGGGGCCCCTTAATTGGCAGTTGTACCATGCCTGGACCTTTGGGAGGTACAGTCTATCTACGGCAAGGCTTAATATTAGATAAGGAGCTGTGAGTGGTTAGGGATACTTGGACAGGGTCAGTTGTCTGATCCCCTCTGACCAAAGAGGCTTGGGTCTGAAGATCCTGTGAGAAACTAGACTTGGAGGAAGCCATGACTTCCTGGGATTTCCTCTACCACCAACCCTTCCTGGGCTGCTGCTAGTACCCTGGAGTACCCTGCAAACAATTAGGCAGATATCATCAATGAAATGTTTGGGATGCCTCTGGGATCAGGAGACTGTGCTCTTGCTCACTTCTCAAGTCTGGAGGCGTGTAGCTGAAGAATTTGAAAGTTTTGGTCAGCAATAAAGTCTGTACATATGATCAATGATCCTGTTTCAGCTACCATCCCCTAAATCCTCTAAATCATCTTTATTCCAAGTAGAAGATGGTGTGAGATTAGGCTGATTGACTACAAATGATCAGGCTAATTGTCACACACAGCTCTTATCAGTTAACTGCCATATTGTTACTAGGTTATCATTCTATTGAGTGAGCAATTGCCTGGCGTATAATCATTAGTTTGTTATAATTGATCTGGCTTTTATAAAGCGTATAATTGTTAGCCAATATAGTGGCTATCATTGATTACACAGTGTGTAACCATTAGATCATCAATCATATATCACTCATATTATCCTACTGGTTGTTGTATCAACTCAGTTCCACCCAACCTGATGGATGTATATGAGTATATCAAACAAATGATATGCAAATGGCTAAGAAATACCAAGTTTGAATCAGCATTACATGTCATATAATTGGTTCCTTACTGATCTGGGTCACCATGACACAGCGGGTAATCCTTGAGCCAATATTGTATCAAGTCAGCTATTATACAGCATATAATCCCCAACCAAAGCTGTTATATTAATAAGCAGAAGGCTTGCCATCCAAAAAGGGATTGCTGACTAAACGCTAAATAGGGGGAACAGGGATACCAGAATTCTACCTCCTGAAGTAGGAGGATAGAGCTGGGACTATTTTTAAGTGTCAACCAAATACAGTAAAGTTTCCTAGTGCCATAACAGGAGCATAAGAATACCTTAAATTGATCATTGTCAGTAGGCTAGCTCAAGAAGAGTGTATGCTGTAGATGAGGTGCCATGTACACCCTGTAAAGACCAGTAGCAGCACACCTGCCAAGGACAGCCAATCAGGATAGGCATAGCCAGAAAAATAGACCTATTGTGAAGGTAGCCACCAAAAACTGTCTAAAAGGGCAAGAACAAGGGTTGTTGCAGTATATATAGATCCAGGCACCTGAAGGGATGTAACAAGCTCTTAGTTATACCTGGATAGATTGCAGCCGCTGGCTAGATTTTACTCCAGTCTCAATAAATGTAACTAACTTCAAAGTTTTATTCCACTATAATCTGTGGTGCTCTTTGCATAGGACAGGTAGAGTACATTGGTAAGGCTACCATCTCTCTGTAGCTTTGAACATACCAGCAATAACCCAGATTGCTCAACAGATGGCATATCCACAATCAATCTGTGGATATAGCAAGGATCATGGTAAAGGAAATCATGGGGAGTGCAAACTCTACTGACCTCTTTGATGCAAGAGATATTGCTGGTCTAAGTTTGAGCTTCCCTTCACACATTTTGAGAGCTTTCTCAGGAGATTAGAGGTCTAAGTTGGTAACTGCTAAGCTTAGCCAGACTACCCCTACAATGGGTCTCTTCCCCTGGACCCTGAAACCTTGCTGTGCAGGGTATTCTGGGGGATTTAGAGTCTGCTCTAGTTATCCTTTATCTCTAGACTCCCACCCATCCTGGGCAGGCAGCATGCCCCTGAGGTGCCACCCTAGGTTGAACCTGGCCCCCAGCTTCTTTATGCCTTGGTGGTCCCTTCTCCCTTCCAGCCCATTTAGACTTTGGTATTCCTAGGCTCTAGTGGTGCATTTACTGTGGATTAGTCCTTTTGTTAGCCAGTCTCTTGTCTATGCTGCTCTGGGAAGCTGAATATATATGTTGCAATAGGTCTGGCTGGACTTCAATACCCCAAGCCATGTTTGGGCAGCTGGCCTGATTGGAAGGCGAGCCTAGATTTTTGGATGAGCTGGGCACCCTTCTCTGGACTTGGTTGCTCTAGACCTAGATCCTGTGGACCTGCCCCCTGTTAAATAGCTTATATCTAAAGCAGATTTTGGAGCTGCTAAACTCTGATCACCATGCTGCATGGGGTTCAGAAAGGGGCTAGCTGGCCAAATTAGAGCTGGATTGAGCCAGTTAACTGGTCCAGGGGTGCTTTAGGATATAGGCTGATCCCAGATTTAGGTTCCATGGCTGCTGGCCAGGGTTCATGGGGATGGATATTGGGGCTATGAGGTGCCATGGCATCAAACTTTGGATAAAAGACCTTGACCACCTGTTCAGAAGAACCAATTAGTATGCTGTAGATGGTTGCCTAAAGCACCCATCCAATAGATTTCCCAAGAATGGGAATGTAAATGAAGAGGAGGGACAAAGAACCCTCTCTGGTTAAAGTTTATTCAGATACCAGCAGCAAAAGATGTGAAGAAGGGCAGGATTTTTGATGGGTGCTAGGTATGCAAGATACTGTATCAAATAAGTTGATTAGCTGTTGGTACCTGGGTCTAAAGCACTGGATTAGGATTAACTTTGTGGAGTGTAGAGGTGGGTTGGATGAGGACTGGGTAGATGCAGAGGAGGAAAAGGCTCACTGCCAGCTACTGGAGTTGCTATATTCAATTCTATGTACTTATCATCAACCATGGTTAGAGTGGGTATAGATAGAAAAGATAGGGGGAAGGGTTGTAATGAACCCATCTGCACATTTTCTGCATTTATCTTATAACACCTTGACTTTAAAAATAAGAGACAGTATTTTTGGAGAAGAGGCCAAAGAGATCATTCAAATCCAGACATCAATAACTAAGTTGATGTAGCTCCCTGGACCTGGCTATAGTGCCAGCTCTATAGACAAGAACCTTGTAGCCAATGGCAGTCAGTATGGCTTGGGGTGGTTAGAGTTTATAAATCAGGTTGCTTGGATTGTGGAATGGCATTCAGGGTTTTCATAAGATTGCTCAGGTAAGCATTTAGCTTCTTGGATTATTTATGTGCATCCAGTATGGCTTGAGAGGGAACTGGATCCACATCTGGCTACATAATTGGCTGAAGTCAGGTAGATATGAGTCTGTTTGATGAAACTTTCAAACTGCACTAAAATAAAATCACAGGGGTTCTTTCTATTGTCACTAGTATGCTAGCTTTTATGGGGTCATAGTCCTGGGAGGCAGGAAAGTTCTTTAGTGTATTAATATTGAATCATAAGCTACTTTTGGGAGAAGTTTCACTATTAATACAAACCATTATGGAGTATAGGTATACAAAATACTTCTAATACGTCTTCACTGCAACAATTTGATAGAATTTGGGTTTATATAGTCGATCAATGGATAGACAGCTGAAAAGCACTCTTGGATGATATCTATCCTGCTGTCTGTATTGGGCCTGAGTGGGCTTGGTTTAGGGTAGTTTGAAGGAGAAATAAATGATTGGCTATATCTGCATGTTAGGATACTTGTTTAGCACCTACTGGCTTCACTGGGTGTTTTTCCTGCTTGTGAAGCCTTTGGGACACTTGTATGTGGTTAAATGGACAAAGCTTTGCTTTTAGCAGGAGCCCAAAGGGTAGGCTACTTGTATTCATAACAATAATCTCTTGGGTGTCCTGGGTGAAGTTAAGTGCTGGGTAGATCTAATTTGGGAATGGGATGCGGACTGGCTTTCCCAGTTAAGCTGGGTGGATAGCTTGATTTCCTTTTAAGGTTGCTTTGATCAAGATTTACGTGCTTGCAGTGATCTTTCCAGGGTTGGTATCATCTCCGCACAGTCCTGTATTGGAATATCATGTGTGGGTCATGTTTATTGTGTTGTCCATCTGCATGTTTGGTTGTGCCTATATTTATCTTGCGGTTGATGTGTTTGTGTGGCAAGGTTTAGTGGTGAAACTGAGTGAGGTTGGCTGGTAAACAGGGTGGCATTTTTAAATGAGGGTTGATTTATAAAGGGTTGGAATTATGTCTTTGGTATATAGATTGTGTTGGAAAGTCAGGTTTAAACGAGTTGTCTTGTCAAGGGTTCTATTCTAAAGGTGGATTTTAAAGACGATTCCAGTGGCACCATAGTTCTTTTAAGGCTGCAATGGCGTGAGGGTAGATACTCATTGGCGGATTGAAAATTCCAGGGTAGCTCCGCTTGGAGTGGCGCGTGGGTGGCAAGAACAGTTTAGGAAGGTTAAGTACTTAAACCAGGCGGGGGTAAGGGAACAGCAATGAACGTATTTTTCCTTCTGCTTGCTGCTGCCTATGCCAACCTGGGCCGCAGGGAAGGCGTGCAACGTAAGCTAGCCACCGTGCGATACTAACCTTTAGAATGCGTGGTTGAGCCAAAGATGTCTGTTTACACAAAATACCCGTGGAGGTCTCTGGAACCTACTTCCCCGCCCGAAGTGGCGGATGCCCTTGAAGAGAACGTGAACTCGACTGAGACAAAGGACAGGTGCAGCCCACCAAAGAAGAAGAAGAAGGCAAAGAAAATAGTCAAGCCGAGCAGCAACTGGATTTGGATCCTACTCAGCATTCTCCTTCTAATATCCATCCTAGTTAGCATTGCGTGCTTCATCACTAGGAATTAACTCACTTAGCATAATAAACCTTTTATTTTCCATCAAATCCCCTTTAAAACTCACAACCAGATACTATCAGCCAGTATTAATTTTAATTGATGGATGCTACCTCTTGACATGCCAGGTAATAGTGGACGGATGCTTCACTAATGGCTGTAATCCAGACAAAAGCCAATCACGTCTGATACCTTGGCTATAAGTCCAAATCTTTAATAAATATAATCAATACATCGATATGGAGATCTCTGTTTTGTGAGAGAAGGTAATAGCAGCATATTAGCAATGGCACAGGAATAAAAACTTCATGTAGTAGATCACTTAAGAAGAGAGCTACAACCTGGATGTACTCAAGTTTGTTGAGAGGCCACCTCTGAACCTTGGAAAAATATGTTCCCCCTAAAGAATGTGTCCAAGTTGAATGAGGGATTTCAACTTGGCCCCAGGGGTCCCAGGTTCAATTCCTGGGGCTTTTTCTTAGCTCATCCTTTATATGGCTGTTCTCATCAGACCTTACCTGTAGTTGGAGCGTCCAGCATGGGCCAGTCAGACAATCAAATGGTAAAGGATCATTAAATTGACCCCCTACCCCCAATTTCCTAAAGCTTTTTTTCCTTTGACCACCACTATTTAACAGCTTTAATAAAGTTCTATCATTAAAAACCAATCATAAGAGAGGTGTATACTAACCAGCAGTATAATAAGCTAAATATCAACAAAGGCATATATCAGGCAGGAATACAATTGAGAATTCAACACTAGATTGCATAGTAAAGAGGCACAAAAAAGGTACCCAATATACCACAGTAGGGAACAGTCAAGCCTTAGACTAGCAGGGACATCATCTGGCTGTACAACAATATCCTATCGGGCAATAGTAAAGTTAAACCCCTCTTATCCAAATCTAAATTGATCCAGCCACTCAATGACCAATAACTTAGCTCCAATATACACTTCATTATTTTGGTAGCTGTAAGCAAGGCAAATGAAATCCAAGCATCCTTTTAATTAGCACCCACCAGAACTTAAGTATACAACAATCTTGTACTGCAAGGAAGAAGAATACCAAGAAAATCTATATATTGTTATTGGATACGGTCAACTTCTTGGATAGAACTTTATTGTAGTCAAGTTACATCAAAGATATTCCAGAGTATCCAATGATGCTTCTACTAACAAACCAGTCCATCTTCCAGAAACTAAATGAGAAGGCAATTCAGGATCCAGAAGATTTATGACCTGGGATCCACCTTGCCAGCTACACCCTAGCCTACATGGCACATCTTCTCATCCCCTCCCTCAACTTTGCCCTTGCCCTTTAAAGGTTTTAATGAGCTATACGGATCAAATTGGACTTCACCTTTATTGCCAAGACTTTTATGGGAGCCTTGCTGAAACTCTGAAGGCATGGTGAAGTGGGAATAAAAATATAGACGCTGAAAACATTCAACAGCAACAGAATTTTCAACAGCAGAATTTAATAATGGTAAGCTCCAGAAAGGGGCTTATGGGTGTGTTGAACTGCTGGGATAGCTCTGGGCTCCAACCCAGCTCATATGGGTGTTTAGGAGAGGATGCTGGAACCATCAGGGGAGAACTTGTCAACTGTTTATCTGAATCATAAAAAATGTATTGCTATATCCCAAATTTTGGAGTCAAAAAACACCAAATGACCTGATTTCTGGGTTTGATGCTTTAAACATCTTTTTCAGCTTTTGTGAAAATATTTATACATGTTAGCCACAATCCACTTCTGGTCAACAGCTTGGTCAATATCCTTGCAATATCTTAAGGGCACCTCCTTGGGCCTAGCTCAATGATGCTAGGATTTCCAAGGGGGGTCCCAAATAAGATGGTACCATTGGCAAAAAAGACCGAGGACCCCCCACAGAGAATATACCTTCCCTAAAAAATTTTGAGAGTCTCAGCCATTCAAGCCAGGATTGGTGCCATGGCTTTGATACCAGATTGCTTTCTGTATCCCAACAACACCATCAGACCCCTACCTGCTAAAACTTTCCATTTACCAAGATGGCTGATATATTATCATTGATATACAGATTACAGGAAGTCTCAATATAGGCCACATACTATACCCCTTGAACAGCAGGAGTATATACAGGAACCTTAGATTGGCCCAAGCAAGCAATCACATACAGCAACCAAGAGCTGGTGGGGATAAAGTGTAGCTGTAGATTGCCAACTTGTCCAAGCAAGGATCTGCTAAACCCATTGTCACCTGTACCTGGGACAAACCCTAACCTGCTTCCTGACAGTACCTATAGCTAGGCTATTGCAGGGTAATTGAAACTGACCTGGGATACTGTGCTTCCTCCTACAACCTTCATATTGTGGATATTGATATATTGAAACCTAATTTCTTCCCCAAAACCTTGCCCTTTCAGGCTGTCACAGTAGTTTCTATAATTCTGGGTATAAAGTGTCCTAGTCAAAAAAGGTAAACTGTGGGAACCTTTGCAAAGATTGTTGGAATCAAAGGATCTTAATCAAACTGGTGATCAGGAAATAGGTTGAAGCTGCTCCAGCTGATCCACGGGATCTGAGCCTTGATACCAGGCTGGCACAGATTGATTGCCGTGATCTAAGGGTCACCAGATGTGCCCTAGTTTATCAGAAGGGCCATCAGAGATTGATCACTAAAGGGTTTCTTGCACGCTAGGGCAATTCACATGCTGCAGTAGTGAGACAAGTTAGGAACAGTGGATTTGGGTGGAATTGCTGAGTTGATAATCTTGGTACATATTGGAAATCTTCCTAATGTTCAGCTCCTGAGAGTTGAGCCCTTCATAAGCTCTCAAATAAAACCAAAACTTGTCTGCACAATTTTAACTTATTCCCAATGCATCCAGTGGTTAGCCTGCTCTGTTATTTCCCGTATAATCTGATACTCAATTCAATTGTAACAGGAAGATGGGGTCTTAGCCCAAGTACTACTCCTCCTGGCTGCCCAATGTTACCCCACTGCCTCCTAATATTGGGGTCTTCACAGTTGAAATCAAGACTGAGCCCCTTGCCAGTTCTGCAATGCCCTGATTTTATTCTGAAGACTTGTTGATCTTATTGCAGGCTATTTATCCAAGTTACTCTGGCTGGCATTGATATTTTCACTAAATCCCAGTGTCTCCTTTGGAAATTCTGCCAAAAGATATTGGAGGCCATGTTGGTGTTTATCTTGTACCACTTAGATATGGCTTTGTAATATCCTGCTATTTCTGTTGCACCAACCAGGAGACTGGTTACTTGCCATTTGAACTAACCTATGAATACAAATCAGAGATAGCCACCTGTAACAACCAACCATACTTGAAGATCCCTCAGGGAATTCCCTATAGTAAAAAAAGCTTCTAGTACTACAATACACATGCCTCAAAGCTAAATTGATAAAAGCAGAAGACTCAAGATAGAGAAAGTATCCTTTATGAGAAAAACCCACTTACTGCTCAATGCCTCTGTTTGGGTCCTGGCAGGAAAAAGAAAGAAACTGGACTCTGTACACCAGAGGTCCAGGAAGAAGAATTAGATACAGAAAGGAAAGAACCACATACCTAGTCATACTATAAGGAGCCAATAAACCGCCTCACAAAGAAATACCATTAATCATGACTCTGCCTCAGCAAAGGGAAACACTCTAGTTGGCTGGTATCTACTGCAGACCAACTTTAGGAACACCAGGATACTGCTGTCAAGACCAGGCCTCTGCTTGGTTTACCCAAATGATCCCTTAAAGGAGGAGTGTGTCAAAGGTCTGGATATTAGAATAGTTCAGCTACTGCCAGCCTGGTTTAACATCTAATGTATCACTTGATTTGGCACTAAAGTAATTTGTCAACTATTTGACCAGTCTGGTATCAAATTGATTTCCACTTCACTTGTCCAGTTATCCAGCCATTCTGATCTGAGTCATATCACCTGATACCAACCACTGATCCCAGGTAGGTATCTGCACAATATCTCTAGCTATAAAGGCCTAAATTATTATCCAATAAGATCATTCTTCTCTAAATTATTAATTGAAGATTCCCCAAAATAGCCTCCTTGTCACTAACTTGATACTTAATGTTTATATATGTAGGGTTGATCAGCAGTATATAGGCTATCCAGTATATCCTTAAAAAGAGGTACAACCTTTACTGGAACCACTAGGTTATGCTGGTTGGTATCCAGCTTAACTCGAATATGAGGTTAAAGTGGACTGTTTTAGAGAGGAACTCTATTTAGGATACTTTTGGATCATAGATCAGATTGGATCTGGTAGATACTTTGGGCTTTGTAGTAGGGTTTGGTTTGGAAGTTCCAGTTGGTGATTCAATTATATTCCCCCAGAATTTATCTTCAGCCTCTTGCTGGCCAGCTGTAAACCGTGGGCTGAGACCTAGGGATGGGTAAAAGGAACAATGTATAGTTGCTTAAAGTGTTATTTATTTTCTTTTTGAATACTGCTTTTATTAACCCTTCTATTGTATAGTTTAAAGGCACCGGATCTTAACCAGGGATGGATAGGGTTTAATGAATATAGGGTCTCTTATTACAGTTAATCATTGGGCCTGATCCCAATAGCTTTGGATGCTACTTGAATCCATGGGATCAAGCCAAGCTGTTTGAAAGGCTGCCTTCTTAAAAGCCAGCCTCTATGGATAATCTGTCACAGCCGTGCTCAAGTTTAGAGTTCTAAAGTTGTACAGTTGTAGGAAAAAAATATACAGTAGTTTTAAAAGCTATGGCGACAAGCGAAAACAATTCAGATTTAAACGAAAGGAACTCAGATTTAAACAAAATTAAAAATAAATGAATTTATATTGATTTACGATAGATTTGGATTCATTTCAATTTCGTTTAAAGTTGAGTTCATTTCATTTAAATCTGAATTGTTTTTGCTTGTTGCCATAGCTTTTAAAACTACTATATGTGACTAATTACTGCATTAATTTATTATCTATATAGGGTGAGGTATTTATATATATTTACAATTATTATATGAAATGCTTAGCTGGTAATAGCCATATGATATTCTTAAGTCATCCGCGTATGTACCTTTGTGGACTTGTAAATACTTTGCCTGGAATATAGTACGCAGTTAAAATTCCAGGAGATGCTAATATTGCTTAACTGATACAGAAAATAGGCAATATTAAGTAATAAAGGCAGGAAAGTTGTTAAAATCAAATGTCTTTACTGCGTGATTGAATCTAATTACCGCTAGGCATAAACTGGTTTGATGGTAATAGTATTGAGATGCGATTAAAGAAATGGTAAGATAAGTTGATATGCTATTGGCACATAAAATAGTAACAGCAAACAAAATCACCAGGAGAAATTTATGTTCTCATAAACATAGTATGTCGTATTCATTGCTATCAATGCATCGATGTTAGTTATGTATTGTAGCTTAAGGAAATCCGACAAGCAACTAAATTAGCAAGCAAGAAGGAATCATAATAATTTGTAAAGTTAGTATCCGCACATTATTCCCAAGTTACGAAAAGTTGTGATTGGGTCATCGATAGTTTGGTAGTACAGAACTGGCATCAGGTATCCGTTGCTGTAGAACATGCTGTGCAACTCTCGGCTACACTGGGTACATGCCTTGGCTGGAGTTACGGCATTTAGCGTCCTGAACTTTGAAGGGAATGCCAACTGTGATGAAACATGGGAAAACTCGTCTAGACAAATTTTCCCGTGGGATACATGTCCCTTGCAGACTACCTTTGCCGCATCATGATTGCCCCAGAGGGCATAGATGCGCTCCTTATTGGAAAGAATGGGGTTATTGGCATTTGGTGGCTCGATATGGCATGCGTCACTGACCCGTCTGGATGCTTGAACAGTTATCTCATGGCATTTATCGGAGCATGGGGTATCTGCTGTACCAAAGAAGAGACTGGAATATATATAGCACTCGTTCAAGCCAGTGTAATTCTTCTCAATCCCATACAGTATGCTTGGTGCACAGGCTCCAGGAGGAAGGTCATCAAAGAATCTAGATCCCATAACTGATCCCAAGAACATCATATTGGCTCGCATCCCTCTTTTTCCCATGCTTACTCCCACTGTTTGATATTCACTATTAATCCTTGCACACAACAGGAACACTTCATCCAGGTTGGCCTCACTATTTAAACTGTTCTCGGCACATTTACCTCGAAACCAACCAATCACATATGCCTCCCCATCTCGCAAGCAAGATTATCCGGACTTCCCCTTTTCCACAAAGGAAAGGTTGATTTAAAGTCTAAATTTAAGACAAGGAATTTATTCCCAGATCTATTAAACATCCATGTTTTGAAGCTTCGCTCCTCGCCCTTAAACGCGCGATGATCAGCCCAATGGTTGAAACTCCCATCAGCGATCCTGGTAGGCTCGAGATGGTCCTCAAAATCTTTAGTAGAACATTGTAGATTCAAGGGCGTACATAAATTATACTCCGAGTCCACGGTTAAGGGGAAATGTGGGGCCAAGTACGTAGCGGTGGAAGGTTTATCCCAGGAGCTCGGTTCTAGATTCAGCATCTAAGCCATGACTCTGATGGGACGTGGTGCTGATAATACCTAATCCAAACATATATCCTAAACCAAAATCCATCACATCGGAAGCATTGGGTGATTTTCAGGGGCATGATGCCAAAAGCAGCAGGTGAATAGATTTAGTACTTACCCCCTTTTAGAAACAAATCGGATGTGTCTCTGTCACGATTAGGGCTGCATCAGATTTCAGATGGGTAGCTCCTTTTCTTAAAAGAAGCACCCATCCAAACTCCGGAAACGATTTCATGAATCTTCTTTGAGAAGATTCTCTTGGAATTGTTTCCTTCCTCATCCACAGAAGGATGAGGAAGTTCAGACTTTTTATTAAAAATAAATAAATATACATGACCTTTTTTACTTTAATTTTTAAAATATTCCAATTTGTAATTAAAATTTTTTCTTTGAAAATAAAATTTTATTATTAATTTTTATTAAAAAAATTGAATTTCTGGAAAGCAAAAAGCCTTCCATCACCTTCTTTTTTATGGTGATTTCGGATTCCCCTAAGCTGGGGGAATCCGAAAGACGAGGATGGTGAAGGGAGGATGGGGCTATTATAGCAAATGCCATAATTGTCCCTTTTTGGGCCCCGCAGCCCTAGTCACAATTTACAGATGTTGGATGCTCAGCTTACAGGCCAAGTCACCCGCAACTTAATGCTGGCCAGGGGAACCCAAAGACAGCAGCAACAAATTAAATAAAGTGAGCAAACTTATATTTGAGAATGGATGGTTATTCATTATCCGGGGAATATAAAAATCCAGGATAACTGGTCCCATTCCCCTTTACCAAATAATTCATGTGCTAAAAAATTCAAACCACTTCTGCTGTTAACCAGATCTGCACTTGGAAGCCTTTATTAGGTGGGTACCAGAAAGACTTGGGGCTGTGCAAGTTATTCATCAATGTAGCAATAAGTGTTGTGGATACTGGGTCAGATTCATATAACAAAAAAGGTTGGATGGCTTATATACATCAGTAAGTTGTTGAGAACTTGTGCAAAGAACAGGAAGATTTAGATGTCATTAAGAACTAGATTATAACCACTAAGAATGCAAACAGCAGGGAAAAAAGCGTATGAAACAGCCAAAGAATAGACAAGAACATATATCAATCAGGTGGATAGTCAGCAATCTTTTTACCCCCTTGAAAATAAAGCATGGGTTTGATGAGAAAGCCCTGTTGGGGAAGCTACAAATAGTAATTTGGAGAAGGATGATTTTATTGGATACTGAATTAAGCTTTTATAGCCAGATACATTATGGCAGGTACCTAACTGGGATCAGTGATCAGTATCAGGTTATATGACTCATATCAGGATGAGTAGATACCTGAACAGGCCAGGTGAAAATTGATTTGATACCAGACTGGGAAAATGTTATATCAATTGCTTTGGTGCTAA
The DNA here is from genome assembly GCA_014839935.2 of Entomophthora muscae. Classification (NCBI taxonomy): domain Eukaryota; kingdom Fungi; phylum Entomophthoromycota; class Entomophthoromycetes; order Entomophthorales; family Entomophthoraceae; genus Entomophthora; species Entomophthora muscae. The sequence continues at coordinate 396,744 of QTSX02000753.1, read as the reverse complement.
ATTGGGTAATGTATTGGATTTTGAACTAGGTTATCAGTAGCTGAACTATTCCAATATCCAGACCCTTAACACACTCCTCCTTAAAGAACTGTTTGGGTACATCCTTCAGAGGCCTGGTCTTAATAGCAGTGGCCTGGTGTTCCTAAAGTTGATTGGCGGTAGTTACTAGCCAACTAGAGTGTTCCCTTTTGTTGAGCCAGAGTCATTATTGATGGTATTTCTTTGACAGTGGTTTATTGGCTCCTTATAGTTTGACTAGGTATGTGTTTCTTTCCTTTCTGTATCTAATAATTCTTCCTGGACCTTGGTGTACCAAGTCCAGTTTCTTTGTTTCCTGCCAGGACCCAAACAGGGGCATTAAGTAGAAGTGGGTTTTTATTATAAATTACTTTCTTTGTCTTGAGTCTTTTTTTATCAATTTAGCTTTGAGGTATGTGTATTGTAGTACTGAAGCTTTTTTACTATAGGAAAATTCCCTGTAGGATCTTTAAGTATGGCTGTTTGTTACAGGTAAGTATCTCTGGCTCATATTCATAGGTTAGTTCAAATAGTGAATAACATTCCCTTAGCTAGCTCACACTTGAGATACTAATGATTCACTTTTCATATATAGTAGCCATGTTTTCTTTAATTCTTCATCCATTACTTTCTCAAGTGTTCTCCTGGGGCTTCTGTTCAGGTGCTCTACTCTACTGTTGGCTTGTGACTATTATTGTCACGGTAAGTTCCATAGTGCCGGGAATTATTTGGCCAAGTAGAAAAGCTCAGAAAGCCAGAAAACCTTTAAAAAATCTGACTGATTTAACGGACTTGAATCAAACAGTTGATTGCAAATGGGTTACGGCTGCTCCAGTTCGCCGGTCAAATCCAATTCCCTCCTGTAAGTTGACGTTGATAAATCAACATAATTTAAGGGTCACCAGATATGAACTTGTTAATCAGCATAGTCATCAGAAGTTTGTCACTTAAGGGCTCTTTGCAACCTGGGCTAGATACCCACTTGACAATGTGGAAGGAATCGGAGCCCAGGATCCAGGCAGTATTACTTAGTCAATTTTTGATATATATTGAATAATTTTCACTGTTTCAACTCTTAAGAATTGAGCCCTCCTAAAGTTTACTTAATAAAAATCACATATTCCCTGGTCTAACTTTACTTTTGAAAATGTATCCTGTAGTTGGGTTGTTACGCTACATCCCCTACAATTTAATCCTTAGCCAGATTATTACAGGAAGATGGGGGCCTGCTGTTGGTACTTTGTTGTTGTTGCCACCAAATGTTAATTCAATGTCTGTCAATATTAGAGCTGTTCCTACTCCCCTCAAAGCTGGAACTCATGTGCTATATCAATGTCCTGAATTTTATGCTGAAGTCACTCTGATTCTCTCACAGGCCATTTATCTAGGGCTTTTCTGGTTGGGGTTAATTATTTTACTTAACCCTAGTTTCTCATTTTGAAATTTCACAAAACGGTATCTGAAGCTGCATTGGTGGCTAATCATTAACTTTATGTGGATTTGGTGGGTGATTTCCCACCACATAGAGACAGCTTCTTATTATCTTGTTATTTCCATCACAATCATGGCAAGATCATGAGTGTTTGATATTTTTGGCCTGTAGGTTGTTGTTTACCTGACGTCCTGTTAGTTCTTCAGCTCCATCAGCAACAATGCTGTCTAAGCCCCCATAGCCTTCTATAATTGCCTTGTCAATGAAGCAGTTGACTGTTTCTTGCTAGTGATTGTTGGTTTCCCAGAAGATTGACCAGAAGGTTGCAAAGTCTATTGCCAAGATTAAATGATGTTGTCTTTTTTAGCCTCTGGGAACGGCCCACTACGTCCACCCCCAAACTTTGGATGGTCCAGGGTCAGGTACTGGGTTTAATGCTTTTGTGGTGCTTGGGTGGTGAAGCCTTTTTCATACACTGTGAGCTTTGTTAGTATTTATGTGAAGCCCTACTTTAGGTTTGATCACTGTAGTATTTCCTTCAATGCAAGATATAATTTTTGGCCTTGATGTGGCCTAGCAACTGATGGGGTCTTGGGATTATTTCTCCCCTTTTTTCAAGGGTATATATGGTATGTATTTGTCTTTGTGATATAACTGTGCTGTTTTAGCAAAGTTGCAAGGGGGAAATAATTATAAATTAGATAGTTCTCTTTACTGAGATATTGATGTTATATATTTATTGCAAATCTGGATAGTAGGAATATGATTACTGTAAATTCAGAGCCTGAACAGAAAAATGTGGGATTGTCAAATCCTTGGTCCAAATTTCAAATCACTTTTGCAGGAAACTCAGCTGAGTTAAAATTAAAATATTTAATAAAATCAACTATTTAATTTGACTTTTTTGATTTATTTAAATTGGCAAATTTCAAATTCCTTGTGCAGATAACTCAACTAACAAAAGACAAAACTCAGCAAACAAATGTGGGATAAATGAATCGAAAATGCAGGATTCTAATGTACAATTTGAGATTTCCTGTATTTCAAACTAATCATAGACATCATGTAAAACTTAATGAATCTGAAATTGTAGGATTTTCAAATCCAAGAACCAAATTTCAAATCAAAAATGAGGTGAATTTGAAATAAATATAATTTATGGGAATCTCAAAAAGGATCTCAAAGGATCTAGAGTGAATTTGTGCTAATTCTTTTAGGAATCATAGGCATTCTCAAAAATCACCCTATTCCATTTTGGGGCAGCTAAAATTTAGATCATAATATTCAGCAACTTAGCATACTTAACAATAAAATTGACTAAAATGTACACTTCTCTTTTTGATTTTATTTTTTAACATAAAATTTATTATGTCTTCTTCCAATAACAACCAAGTCAATAATCTGTTCCCTGGCCTTGACAAGTTTGCAGGGCCACGCTGGGTCTTCCAATAGTGAAGCCTCTGTCTATGGTCACTCTCAACTCTCAGGCCCCTCCTCAAGCACTACTCAGGAGTGTTTTCTTTCTCCTGCGTCCTCAAGCATGGCCCTGTTTGCCCATCAAGCACAGGCAGCTGCCAACCCAGATCATGTATCAACACTAGCATCCAGATTTGGCCAAGTGAGCCACAGGGTCACCCAGGGAACCCAGAATCCCAAAACAGCCAATCAGATGGCACTGTCCAGTTCCCAAGATAAACACATCCCTCTTCCAGCCAATCAGCCTGCAAGATACAGAAGAAAATTGATCACACCAGAAATTGTTCTCAAAATGGTTGAAAAGCAAGAGATGCTTATGTCCCTTGGGGAAATTGCGGCTGTGATGGGTTTTGCAAAGTCCACTGTGGCTACAACCCTGTGAGCCCACACCAATTGTGGCCCCCCCTCCCAAGAAGACCCCAGCTGGTGCCTGTACTTTGACTGAAGGTGAAAAACCCCACCCTCTCATGATGGCTATTATGGAGTATGACCTGTGGATGCCCCTGGTCCAGGTCTGTCTCCTCTGGGACTCCACAGCATTTTCACCAATAAGAGAACGGTGAATTTGTGGATGCACAGAGTTGTGGTTGCTGCCAGAATCTTATCCAATCAGGTTCTCAGTGGCCCCAGTTTGGTGGATACCAACCTGTACAATGCAATAATCATTAATTTTATAAAAGGAAGGGCAATGAGGGCCTGTAATGACGTCATTTTTTGTCATATGCCAAGATTTTGGCAAGTATCCAAGACTTTGGGTAAAAGCACATCCAATCTGACGTATATAAGCGTGGCCCAATCCTGTATCAATTTGTTGGGGTTTTGTTGGCAGTTTCCCCATTGGATTTCAATCATTACTCCGCGTTGGCAAACACAGCAGATGGGTATACCTACCAGACAGAGCTCAAGGACATGCTGGAGGAGTGGGCTACCCAACACGCCTTATACACAGATTTACTGAGTGCCGAGATGGAGCAGCAGGAATGGGCAACCCAAGAAATCAGGGCTGTGGGGCATACCTGTTGATCCTACCCCAATAACCACACTGACATGCATCTTGCAGATTTATGTCTTTACAATTTTGGTTCCACTCTCAGGCGCTCAAAGCCTGCCATCTACAATGAACTGTGCTCCCAAATTGAGAAGGGTTATGAGCTTTTCCTATCCATATTTGTCCAGGACCTATCAGATCTCATTATCTTCTATGCAAGTGATAGTGATAAGTCCAGAAAGGACTCCTGCCTCCCCCCACACCCATCCATTTGTTTTGTCAAGCCCGCATATGTGACAGAAGAAGAATTTGAGCAATTGAAGCAATCAGCTCTTACTGCCCCTTCCCAGTCAACAACTCCTGCCTCCCTAATCCTCCCATCAAGCCACCTGCCTTCTAACCCTGACTCCCAAACCACCACTCATTCCCTCCCCACTATCTCTGATGCTGTCCCTTTCACAGGCGCAGATAAAGGCAATGTTTATTCCGCCCATTCCCTCCCCTTCTCGTCCTTTGATGAGTAAAATAAACCTTTTCTGTGTGGCAACTTACTAAAGTTGATATTATTTCTTCCAATTCATAATTAATAAAATATTTTTTTAAAATATTGACATTTCCCATAATTAATACAATGTTGTACATTTGATGTGGTAGCATATAATTATTTGCATGAATATTTTTCATTATCAATAATAAATTAAGAACCACAAATATAAATATTGCATTAGAATATTGCAATTAGATGTCAACTCTTGATATTTTGATATTATGTGCATAACTCAATGCATATTGTTTAATAAAATTCATTGTAAACAAAGCCTTTTTCATTTTAATTTATTAAACAATATGCATTGAGTTATGCACATACTATCAAAACATCAAGAGTTGACGTCTAATTGCAATATTCCAATGTAATATTTATATTTGTAGTTCTTAATTTATTATTCATAACTAAAAATATTAATGCATTGAAGGTAGTACTATAAAAACCAGTTTTTGATTTAATTCAAACAAAATGTCAAATATCTACAGCCTTATCAACAAATTAGAGTCAGCCCTCCAAAAGGTTGTTGAGCTTGAACATACCACAAGGGAAATTGTAGTAAATCAGCTGGGAAATGAGGGAAGGGCTTTGGTCCAGCAAAACAAAACCGCAAAAAATAGCCTGGGAACAATAGTCAACAAAGAACACAAGTAAATAGTTTTAAATCTACAAAAGGAAATACTCAAGTGTTTAGATTTCAAAAGTGAAAGTTACAACTTGTGGGAATTTGCAAAAAAAAACAACAGAAGGAATACTCAAAAAGTCAAATTGATTAAAGGAAATGAAATCTCAAAGGAAATTAACACTAATGAAGAGAAAACTAATCAAATGGAAACAGATAAAAATGAAGCACATTCAAGAAACAGAAGCGCCTCAAAAAACAATGAAAATTCAACAAACAAAAATCAAGAGGAAACACAAGTAGCAAGGAAAATAAGGAAGATCAAGCCCAGAAAAACAAATGAAGAGCAGCCAACGCTCATGAAGTTTGCTGAAGAGGCACCTGTGGCTGAGGAGGCTGCAGGGAAAACAATCAGTAAGTTTTTTTATGTTTTATTTATATTTACTTTAGTTATAACTAGGAATGGGGACAGGGTTGCTGAAGTGGTGGTGTTCACGCCAGTTGGTTTTACGGGGGTTACCAATTGCTGGTAGCCCCTGTAAAGCAAATAAATAAAAATGAAATAAATAAAATAATTTAAATTAATATGAATAATTTTGCAAATATTGAAGCAAAAGCCAGGGAATATTTACCACCCGTGGGGTGCTTGCTGTGGATTAGGGAAGCATATGAAATAGGATCAAATATCAATTTCAAAGAGATGACTGAGATTTGTAGGGATATTAAATTTACTTTGATGAATATGTTTATAAAAGTATTCAAAGATTTCCCTTTTCAAACATCAATGAATACAAAATAAAATCTAATAAAAACTGACTTTCAAATAGGAACTGAATATCTTAAAACTGAAATTTTCAAATAAGTATTCAAAGCATTATCAAATAAAGTTGGGATGCAGTCCTTGTGAATACGTTTAAACCTTTATTTATTTTGTTTGCCAAGGCATGGGGGCAGATACAAGTCAGGCGCCCTCTGGAAAAATATTCAAATTCAGCCAAACATCCTACATCAACAGATTAGTTCAAATATACAAGAAATTATGCATGTTCTCTGAAAAATATACCTTGCAAAGGATTCACATTCCAGTATACCTAGAAATCCTACTACATAGCATATTAAAAACTAACATTAAAAAGTTGGAGGATGTACCTATACAACTTGATATATGCTGATTAGCACTAGAACACCAGAAGACACACGGGGGTATAGGACAGTCAAGAACATCTTGTATGACTCCTTTGCACTGGCATTGTTGTATGGGTTTTAGGTGCCTCCCAAAAAGAACCTGTTAATTGATTTGCTTACCTACTCCCTTTTATTAAGCGTTTGGCAACCACCAAGGTGCAGGGCGCCACCACTCTTGAAATTGCATCCAGGGTTGTCCACCACATACCAAAGAGTATGTGGATCCAATTAGACGCTCTAGATGAAAATTTGATTTTGGGGTATAATTCCCTGGAATAATTGCATTCCCTTTGCAATTTGCATCTCACTAATAAATTATCTTCCCTTGCAAATAACTTTTATATTTTTTATTTTTTTATTTAAATATTAAAATTTAAATATTTAAATTTTGGTATTTAAATTATAAAAAGTAAAATATCTTAATATATTACAGTAGTTTTAAAGGCTATGGCAACAACCAAAAATACCTCAGATTTAAACAAAATGATTTCAGATTTGAACAAAATCCAACTATTAGGTTGAAATATACACTCTCTTAACAGGGATTTTTGGCGTTAATGGGCAAAATGGATCAACACAGCAAAGAAGTGCTCACATGAAAAGCAAAACTATTCAAAATACAATCCAAAATACATTGATTCACAAAAAAATGGTGTGAGTTGACTTTTGGTGTACATATGTTTGCTATGTGAATTGGTGACAAAATACACCCAAGCAAGGTGAGTCAAAACTCAACCCAAAACCAAAACATAATAGCAACTCACTATGTAAACAAAATCACTCATGCAATGTGTGCAATGGATTGTAATCATGAATGATACCAAGGTATCTAAAATAGGGCACACAATCTGAAACACAAATTTTAAAAATATTGTGTTGGGTGCTTAATTTGGCGTAAAATATGGGAAAATGGATGGAAATTATCTGGGGTATTCTAAAATGGGTGTGGTAAACCCAAAAACAACTAATTAAGAAATAAAAAAATCTATAATTGGGATATGGGGGTGGAAAATATTAATTAAAAATCCATATTCAGATAAAAGCAAAATTTTAAATTAGGGAGTAACTTAATTGAAATTTATTTAATACTTTAATAAATTCTCAAAATGGAAGGAACAAAACAACAGAGTGACAATACATCCATTGTGCACTGCGGTTGCGGTTGACCCTGTGGGTCAAAGAACAGAGTTAGTGCAACACAAGTGCCTACTCAGGAAGGAGACAGGAGAGGAGAGTTCAATAGTGACGCTGCACTGACACAGCTGGTTCAAGGAGCACAAGCTGCTAGGGTGCATAGCATAAACCCTTGGGTCCTAAAGCTGGCCTGGAAGCCAACCAAGGTCACCACTACAAAGAAAGTTAGAAACAAGTAGGTAGAACTTACTTCATATGTGTTTAATGTTGTGTACCGGCAAGAGTTGGTCCCGTCAGCCATGCTGGAGAAGGTGAAGCCTGTACTTGATACTAGCTACAAGCCCTACGTCAGTGATGACAATCAGGAAGAGGAAAAGGAGCCCAAGTTCTATCAAACCAATGAGGGACAGCTGATGTTAAAGAAAGTTTCAGCCTTCTACAACAAGGTACCCATGCCCTGTGTTGTGCCCAACGCCAATGAGCCAATCCCCGCCACTAAAAAGCCTGCTCACAAGCGCATCCCTGACATCAAACACATAATCCTACTCAAGCAAATGTGGGAATCTGGTGATTACAAGGCAGCTGTGGCTCTTGTTGGGGTGGATCCCAAAAACGCCTCCAAGACCTTCAACAGGTTCATCAATACTGGCTGAGTCCTTGCCGCGGAGAAATCCTTGCATGTTTCCACCATGCTCACCAAGGAGCACAAATGGGCAATCTGCCACTGGATAACCCAAGATTGACATCTTGAACTAGCAAATATATAGGCAATGATTAAGTCTACTTTTGGGGGTTGAGGCTTCAATTTCCTTTTACTACCATCTGCTCAAGGGAATGTGCTTTTCCTGAAAAAAACTCGGGGTATCCCCCTACAATAAAAACAGTCTATCCAATTTTGAGACCTGAAAAAAATATGCAGAGGTGCATACTGCCCTCAAAGCCAAGGGGGTAGTCAAATTCTATTACATTGACAAATCAGCATTTGCCTCGTCTATTTGGAATGCATATGGGTATGTCCCAAAAGGCTCAAATGACAGGATGGCTTGGTGTGCCACAGTCCGCGCCACAGACTATTCAATGGTGGCTCTCCTCAGTCCAAAGGGGGTCAGGATCTATCAAATGATACTAGGCTCTAACAACAGCCATAGCTTTCTAGCATTCCTCCAATTTGTCCAGGAGCACCTGAGGCGCACAAGCCTGGGCTTCACAAATGTAATTGTGCTGGATAACGTTGGTCTCCACAAGGTAGCCAATATTCTTAAAGAATTCCCAATGATTGACACTAGCATTGTAGTGGGCCCCCAATGATTGGCCACATCAAATTTGTGCCTTCTCTTCCTCCCCACTTATTCATCCTTCCTAAATCTCATTGAAGAAGTTTTTGGGTGGCTCAAGCAAGTCATAAAGCAAGGGACCCCAACTGGGACCAAGGACCTATTTGATTTGTTGCAGGCTGGAATCCACACCCTCTCAGCTGAGACTGTGGCCAAATTCTATAGCCACACTGATTTGTTCATCCCTGTGTACCTTGCCAAACAGCCAATAAATTAAAGGCTTAGTGTGTCCAACTTTTTTATATTCTCTAATTTACTATTTAAGATTTATTAATTATCATTTTATATTTAGAAGCTTCTAAGCCCACAATCAGTTTTGGCAGGACCATCATTGGAGGTTAGTAATTTATTTATTTTGCATTATTTTTTATTATGCCATTTGAGCCTATCCCACACACTTGATACTGGATTACGCAAATATATTTATATCACTCTTAATAAATAAATATAAAAATGAAATTAAAAAAAATAAATGGTTAATGTACAACTTAGAGGTATATTTTATGAACATATATTATTTTGCTTTTTGAAAATCTTCTCTGGGTTTTTTTTTGAAAAACTTGTTTGCTAAAATACAAATTAGCAAAATTAAATATAAAAAATTAATGATTAAAATTCAAATGTAAATTTAAATGTGGAATGATATTTTTATTAGGTGCGCCTATAGTGAGTCCTTTGGTATGTACCCACCTGGCAATGGAGGTGGCGCACAACCTCTACCGCCACACCAAAGACGGTGGACACCCCCTGATTAAAATATTCTTGGTGGCTAGTAAAAGGGAGTATGGTGAGGTAGGAGTGAAGCAGCAGCTTCTCTGGCGGGGCTGCAGAACTGTAAATTCCCGCCAGGATCAGGGCGTCCTGGATCACATGGTCAACCAAGTTGTACCCAGGGGGCCTTCTTGTTATCCAGGGAGAGCCGGGCCTTGTTGATCCCAAGAAGGACCCTGTCTAGGTCCTCCACGCTGGCACCCATTCTGAAGAAGAAAGGATATACCAGGTAAACCACGAGGTGAAGCCTTTTCCCAGAAAAGGCTTCTGTAAACTCACAGAGTTTATTATACACAGTACTAATCCTCTTCTTATGCTTTGTCTTTGCAAAGGTCAGCTCTATGGCTGCAGGGACCCCCGTCTCATTGGCACTCCAGGCCAACCCAAAGTTGGCAAGGAGGATTTTTGTCTTCTTTATGGCTATTGCATCTGCAACAGCAAATTTCAACACCTCATGCCCAAAGTTCTCCAATAGGTAAGACAGGGTGTGCTCCAGGGGGTAGCAGAAGCAAGTAGCCGCATGGGCCTGGCTCTTTTCTGGTATATTCTTGAATGGTAGCATTGCCAGGACGTCCCAAACAGGCTCAATGAAGTTTACACAGTAAACTCCACTGAGGAATACTGGGTCCAGGCGGACCAGTTGGGCATTCTTGTAGGCAGTAACTGCCCACTCAGATGCCCCCTTGACATGTGTCAGCCCAGCTAGTGTGTCTCTTGTCATTGGGAAGGACCTGTGGATTCTGTCTTCAAGCTTCTGTACAACAGGGGGGCAGAAACAGCTGCCTAGCCACGTGATTGGCGTAGTTGGCATAGAATGTAGCAGGGACAAACAGGACCAGGACCCAACAGATTTCACTGTCTATGTTTTCTAAAAAAACAGGTAAGTATTTACAAATTTTTATTGATTTTATTTTTTTATGTTACCTTTGCATGTTTCCTCTTTGCCTGTAGCCTCAGCTGGCTTGGCCATTCTTGGCGCAAGAAGTTGAGCAGGCAATTCAGTATCCTCTTTCCTGGTGCGCTTTGCGGGTTTGAGGTGGGCATATATCTCAGGGTCAACCATCCAGACAGACAGCGCAGAAATATTGTACGCCTTAAAATAGAGGCCCTTGACCACCGTCTTCTGAATGTTTAGTAAGCGCTTGATTGTCTTCTCAGGGGTGTCTGGTATTTTGGTCATAAGGGCCTTTGCGGACACCTTGTCTATTTTGTCTCCTTTAAGGACAGCAGACTTAACTCTTGCTTTGACCTTGCAGTCGATTTCTTTGATCTCTGCAATTGCAGAGCTGAGATCCTTCAAAAGCTTCTCCAATTCTCTCATTGATTTTTTACTAACATTTTCATATGTTTTTATAGCTTTCATTCCAATAAAACTGTATTATTCTGATACTATTGCCTCTTTGTTTATTCCTGTTTGTTTTCACATTACTCCAATATCCCATTTTTACCCACTGTGTATATGTTTTACACTCAACTTAATATGTGTTGTTTGCTTTGTTTCACTATTGTTTCCTTAATTGCCATATTATTTTTGGCACTTTGCACAGCCCCCTGTGAAAATATTAACAACAATTTGGTAATCAGCTAAATTTGAATTAGAAAATTATAGGTTAATTTTGTTTAGATAAAGTTATTACTGATCTAAATTCAAAACCTTAATGATAAACTTTAAGCCAATCAGGAGCCAAGTGATAAAGTGATTGTTGTGACATAAAGGGTCATTAATAATTCTTTGATGTATGTGTGCTAATTAATATGATTGGCTGGTTATTTTTCCATTGTGCGCTATTGCCACTGTGGTAAGTTGTTGATGGACTAGTGCCCAATCAGCAGCTGGGTTAGCACTAGTCCACCAACAACTTGCCACAGTGGCAATAGCGCACAATGGAAAAACAATCAGCCAATAATATTAATTAGCACACGTGCTTCAAAGAATTATTAATGTCCTTTATGTCACAAAAATCACTTTATCACTTGGCTCCTGATTGGCTTAAAGTTTATCATTAAGGTTTTGAATTTGGATCAGTAACAACTTTATCTAAATACAATTAACCTATAGTTTCTAATTCAAATTTTGATGATTACCAAATTGTTATTTATATTTTCACAAGATGCTGTGTTTGGGTACTAAAAATAACTTTGTTCTGTATCTATATGCACAGAATAGTAAATATATGATTTTATAGAAATAAGCTGAACATAAAAAATAAAACCAACTATAAACAAAAAGAATATGAAAAATGGAAATTCAAAATAAAAGATAATATAAATAGAAAATTTATGGCAACAGGAGGTTTATTGGGGCAGACAAGAGTGATGCCTAGTAGGCAGAATAGTGCAGGAAGGAAGACAAAGAGGCAGTGCTGGCCTGGGGGGTCTGGGATTGGGTGGATGGGGCTGGAAGATTGGGGTAGTGGTGGCAGGGGTGGAGGCAGGAGGATTTCATGTGATGGCCGCCATATACTGCTCATGGTACTCCTCATTGGTCTTTGCCGTGATTGGCTAGTAGGTGGCAGTGGCACAGGGTGGGAGGCACTTGTCCTTCTGTGATTGGTTACCCATATTCACATGGCAGACAATTTGGACAAACAAGTCTGCCACCATCTGACAACCAAAGAGATAATTGTGGTCAAGGACCCCAAGATAGAGGTCGTTGAAAGCCTGAGGGCGGCACTCCCAGAGTGTATCTCCAATATTAAAGAACACATTATCAGCCAGATGCATGTCTGCATGACTGGCAGGGTACACAGAGGCCTGGTGCCCGTGTTCCTGGATGGCCTCAAGTGCGGTGAGCTACCTTCTATTTGGTGGCTCAAGAAAACCCAGTACTTGGAATTTGAGCCATCCCAGGAGTCAAGTAATCCACCAAGGATGTGGCTGTATAAGTAGCCATCAATAAAATCTGGTTTTTTCCAATAGTAGACAAAACCCTTGGCTAAAACAGCCATAAATGCACCAATAAACGTCCCCTTCTTGACCTTATTCCTTCTTTTTTGGGTGGCAGCTCTTCCTTGGGAACCAAAATTGTCAAAAGTTATTGACAGTTTATAGTAGGAGACAAACATGATGTCATCTGTTAGACTATTCAGGCATTGGAACAGGGTTGATTTGATGGCAGTGTCATATGGGAATCCTCAGTGCCATCCCATTAGTTGCCGGCAAAATTGGTAAGAACCTGTAAGTAACCCACCTTTCCATGCATCCAGAGCTGCACCATGCGTTCAGAGACCCATATGTTATGGTGCGCAAGCTGTTTGTGGACCTGGGTCAAGGAAAGCTTGGTATCCTGCTGGAGGAGGTCAAGCATGATTGGGTATGCCTCAGATATTTGTGACTTGGGGGCCTTCTTGGGCTTCTTGGCTGTCCCAATCAGATTCCCCCTGTTCATCAGGTTGTTGAATTCCCGCATGACAGTAGCTTGGGTAAATTGCAACTGGGCAACAATCTGTTCCCAGGGCAGACCCTGTAGATTCAGTGCCATAATTTCCTGAAGAATTTAGATGGTGATGATTTGTTGCTTGGGGTGCTGGGCCAGGGGAGCTGAATCCTGATTGGCTATAGGGGGGCAGGTTGGCTGGTGGCAGGAAGTTGTTCCAAATCAAGGTTGCCATCCTGATTGGTTGTTTGGTGGGCAGCTTGTGTGGGGGTGGGTACAGGAGCAGGGGCAGAGTTAGACACTAAGTGACTACTGAACAAGTCAAAGCCACATGGGTCAGGGGTCAGTAACAGTCAGCTTCCTTGTTACCTGTCTCAAAGGCTTGGGTATAAACAGGTGCCTCCACGTTCTGAGCCTTGCCTCCATTGAAGCTGGCTTGGCTGCTGGCGCCGTCAAAGATATTGCTAGTAAAAACCATTGTAAAAAAACCTAAGAAAAAATCACTAAAAGTAGAAGTTTAAAATTGTATGATTTATTTTTATTGTAATCACAATTCCTTATTTTGAAGGTTCGCAAAACCTTTTCATACAAATCAGGAGCCATGAAAATGAATAAAATGCCTCTGTTCCTAAATTGGATAGCTGTTGATTGGCTGTTAAATTGATAGTTTTCTATTTTAGGCTGCTCATACTACACATCTTGTGTGACTTCATTTTGTTTTGTGCTTAATGAGTCATGCTTCTAGATTGCTCAAATTTTTTTTCATTTTAGTCCTTCTGTCAGTGCCTCATATGAATCCTGATTGGATTATAATATACTCCAGAATAGCATCCATCCATTTCACTTGTTGTGTCAGTTCATTTTGTTTGTGGTTTGAACTACACTGCTTGATGTTTGCTTTAATTTTATATAATGGGTTAGTGAAATTTTGTTTTTGGTTTGACAGTTTATTTATTAACTGAAAATATTTAAATTATCTGAATCCTGAATCTTGTGCAATTTGGATTTTGTTCAAATCTGAAATCATTTTGTTTAAATCTGAGGTATTTTTGGTTGTTGCCATAGCTTTTAAAACTGCTGTACTATAATGATTTTTTCCCACTTATAAAAACAAAAAAATCTAATACACAAAAATATACTACATAAAATTTCACGTATTATAGGAAAATATAACAATCAGAAACAGTAATATAAAGTTTTTTCTATATTGCAAACTACAAAATATATAATTTACTAGTAAAATACCAATATAGGCCATGTAATACAGTCTAAAGCATCAAACTATCAATAAAAAATCAATGATTTTATAAAAACAGTATCATGAATTATTAATGAGTTATTTAGAATAACTATTTATTTAAAAATATTATATTTAACATATAAGAACTATATACAAAATTAGGCAATACTCAATAAATTTAATTAAAAGCTAGAATGTGATCACCTGGTTGCCATTAAGAAATGTGGCAATCTTCTTGATTTATTAACCAATCTCTGAAAGCTTATATTTGGCCTTGACAACATCCTTGATCTTCTCTTGATATTGTTTCTCTTTGGTGGTTCTCTTCTTCTTGGATGGGAAGTTCTCAATATCTCTGATAGATGCAGCAGTCTTCCCCTGTTGGACTTTGAGGTGCTCATAAAAGGTGTTGTATCTGGGCTTGATTCCAAAGGAGGACTTGATATGCTTATGCCAGCCCTCCAAAGATGAAGTAGTTTCATCTCATCCTTAAGAATTGCCTGGTAGCAGTTCCAGTTGGCTTTGGCTCTGGGCTTAGTAACCTTACGTCTAATCCACTGTGGTTTGTAATATTCAATGAAAGGGTAAAAGGCATCCTCATGATTCTTGGTATATGGATCCTGGCATAGGAGCTCAAAGGCTTGTCCAGTATGCTCTGGCTTTACAAAGGCTAGTGCTAAAAACTGCTGAATTAAGAACTTGCACTTTCCTGATGTATCTAGACGGTGGAGCTTGCTGAGCTCAGGTAGACCCTTTAGTTGCCTGTTGACAGCCTGTTTATAATGGAAAAAACACCCCTGGACCTCTCCATCAAAGGTGTTTACAAAAGTGTTATACTGGGCAGTTTCATAGTCCATGATTATAGTTGAGGGGCCAAGTGCTTTATCATGAGCTTCTTGTTCTGCAACAAGGGTGGATTCATCCTTTTCATCATCATCTGGATTGGCTCTAGTTTTATGGCCAGGGGGACTCTTTTTATTATTGGGTAGGGCTTTGATGCCCTCCTGAAGGATTTTAAAGGCCTTTGTGTAGATATCTTCTGGTGCCCCAGAAAGCAAAAAGTAGGCAAAAGGAGCAACTTGCCTTCAATAAGGGAATGTACAACCCATAGTTGGTAAAAAAGGCAGTGGAATTATCAAAGGTACTGTCACATAACCAGGTCTCTGAATCTCTTAACTGCTCCAGGTTCCGTTGTATAGCAGAGCATATAATTCTTGCCTCTGCTTTAGGCTCATCATCATGTAAAAGAAATACCTCATCACCATTGAACATCTTTAACTCCTCTGTCAATAATAACTCTCCTTGGACCATGGCAGATTTCTTATGGAGGAAGTAGATCACAGTGTTTGTCACATATGTACTTCACTAACTGGTTGCGGTCAGGGATGAGCTTCAGGTTCTCATTACTTAGGTGAGTGGTGTCCTAAACTTCCAGATCAGAATCCTTGACGTCTTTGGAGACTGGAACCATTTGGTAGAGGTACCACTTTAGAAGCTTTTCAATAATATTGATTGGAGCATTGCACATGTGCTCTCCTTTTTCACTAGTGACTTTATCCCATCCTTCTGTGTTGATCCTGGCTGGCAGCTTTCATCTTCACGCACATAATGCTTTTTTCTTCCTGCGCTCTTCTGATTGTTGCAATTAAAAACATAGCCATCACAGACTAAACTTGCACCTCCTTTGACATACATTAGAGGGAAAAGCCAAGGGAACTTATTTGGGAGTTTAAACTCTTCTTTGACGTTACAGTAGTTTTAAAAGCTATGGCGACAAGCAAAAATACTTCAGATTTAAACAAAATGATTTCAGATTCAAACAAAATCCAAGTTGCACGAGATTCAGGATTCAATTAATTTAAATATTTTTGGTTAATAAATGAACTGTCAAACCAAAAACAAAATTTTGCTAACCCATTATACAAAATTAAAGCAAACATCAAGTGGTGTAGTTCAAACCACAAACAAAATGAACTAACACAACAAGTGAAATGGATGGATGCTATTCTAGAGTATATTATAATTCAATCAGGACTCTTATGAGGCACTGACAGAAGGACTAAAGTGAAACAAAACTTGAGCAATCTAGAAGCAAGATTACACAAGCATAAAACAAAATGAACTCACACAAGATGTGTAGTATGAGCAGCCTAAAATAGAAAAGTAACAGTTTAACAGCCAATCAACAGCTATTCAATTTAGGAACAGAGGCATTTTATCCATTTTCATGGCTCCAGATTTGTATGAAAAGGTTTTGAGAACTTTCCAAATATGGACTTGAGATTACAATAAAAATAAATCATTAAATTTTAAAATTTCTACTTTTAGTGATTTTATCCTAGGTTTTTTACAATGGTTTTTAACAGTAATATCTTTGACAGCGCCAGCAGCCAAGCCAGCTTCAATGGAGGTGAGGCTCAGGGCGTGGAGGCACACGTTTACACCCAAGCCTTTGAGGCGGGTAACAAGGAAGCTGACCTGTTACTGTCCCCCGACCCATATGGCTTTGACTTGTTTGAGAGTCACTTAGCGTCTAGCTCTGCCCTTGCTCCCACACCCACCCCTGAACAAGCTGCCTGTCAATCAACCAATCAGGATGACAACCTTGATTAGGAACAACTTCCTGCCACCACCCAACCTGCCCCCCTCAGCCAATCAGGCTTCAGCTCCTGCCTCCCAGCGCCCCAAACGCAGAATAATCACTGCCCAAATTCTTCAGGAAATTGTGGCACTCAACCTGCAGGGTCTGTCCTGGGATCAGATAGCCAGCCAATTACAATTCACCTGAGCCACAATAATGCAGGAATTCAACAACCTAATGAACAAGGGGAATCTAATTGGGACGGCCAAGAAGCCAAAGAAGGCCCCAAAGTCCCAGAGTCCCAGATTAGCGAGGCCTACCCAATCAGGCTTGACCTCCTCCAGCGGGATCTCAAGCTTCCCTTGACCCAGGTCTGGAAGCAGCTTGCGCACCATAACATATGGATCTCCAAGTGCATGGTGCAGCTCTGGATGTATGGGAAGGTGGCTTCTATACGGGTTCTTACCAATTTTGCCAGCAACCAATGGGATGGCACTGAGGATTCCCTGTATGAAACTGCCATCAAATCAACCCTGGTCCAATGCTTGACTAGTATGTCAGATGATGTCATATTTTTCTTGTATTATAAGCTATCAATATCTTTTGACAATTTTGGTGAGCAAGGAAAAGCTGTTGCCAAAAATAGAAGGAAGCAGGTCAAGAAGGGGATGTTCATTGGTGCATTTCTGGCTATTTAAGACAAGGGTTTTGCCTACTATCAGACAAACCCTGATTTCATCAATGGGTACTCATATGGCCACATCCTCAGTGGATTGCTTGACTCCTGGGATGGCTCAAATTCCAAATACTGGGTTTTCTTGAGCCACCAGATAGAGGGAAGCTCCACTGCCCTCAAGGCCTTCCAGGAACGCGGGCACCAGGCCTCCGTGTACCCAGCTGGTCACGCTGACGTCCATCTGGCAGATGTTGTGTTCTTTAATATTAGAGATACACTCTGGGAGCACCACCCTCAGGCTTTCAACAACCTCTATCTTGGGGTCCTTGACCACAATTTTCTCTTTGGCCACCAGATGGTGGCTGACTTGTTTGTGCAAATAGTTTTCCATGTGAACATGGGCAACCAATCATGTAAGGATAAGCACCTTCCACCTCAGGCCACTGCCACCTACCAGCCCATCCAGCCAATGACCAATGAGGAATACAACAAGCGTTATATGGCAGCCATCACGCAAAATCCTCCTGCCTCCACCCCTGCCACCAACACCCCTAACCCACAAGCCCAACCCACCCAATTCCAGACCCCCCAGGCCAGCACTGCCTCTATGTCTTTCTTCTCGCGCCATTCTGCCTACTAGGCATCACTCTTCCCTGCCCCAATAAACCCCTGTCACCAAACATTTTCTATTTATATTATCTTTTTTTGAATTTCAATTGTTCATGTTCTCTTTGTTTATAGTTGGTTTTATACTTTATGTTCAGCTTATTTATATAAAATCATATATTTACTATGTTGTATATCTAGATCCTGAACACAGTTATTTTTAGCATCCAAACACATCCCCTTGTGAAAATATTAACAACAATTTGGTGATCAACTGAATTTAAATTAGAAAATTATAGTGTTAACTGTTTTTAGATAAAGTTGTTACTGATCCAAATTCAAAACCTTAATGATAAACTTTAAGCCAATCAGGAGCCAAGTGATAAAGTGATTGTTGTGACATAAAGGGTCATTCAATAATTCTTTGATGCATGTGCGCTAATTAACATGATTGGCTGGCTGTTTTTCCATTGTGCGCTATTGCCACTGTGGTAAGTTGTTGATGGACTAGTGCCCAATCAGCAGCTGGGTTAGCACTAGTCCACCAACAACTTGCCACAGCGGCAATGGCATACAATGGCAAAACATCCAGCCAATCATGTTAATTAGCGCACATGCATCAAAGAATTATTGAATGACCCTTTATGTCACAACAATCACTTTATCACTCGGCTCCTGATTGGCTTAAAGTTTATCATTAAGGTTTTGAATTTGGATCAGTAACAACTTTATCTAAAAACAGTTAACACTATAATTTTCTAATTTAAATTTAGCTGATCATCAAATTGTTGTTACTATTTTTACAAGGGGCTATGTCAAGCGCCAAAAATAATATGGTAATCAAGGAAACAATGCCAACACAAAGCAAACAACACATATCAAGATGAGCGTAAAACATATACACAATGGGTAAAAAGATGGGATAATGTGGTAAATGGGAAAACAAAAAGGAATAAACAAAGATGCAAAAATATCAGAATAACACAGATTTTATTGGGGTGAAATCTATAAAAACATATGGAAAGGTTAGTAAAAAATCAATGAGAGAATTAGAAAAGCTTCTGAAGGACCTCAACTTGGTGATTGTCAAAATAAAGGACATTGACTGCAAGGTCAAAGAAAAAGTCAAGTCTGCCATCCTCACTGGGGACAAAATTGACAAGGTGTCTGCAAAAGCACTAATGTCAAAAATTCCAGACACCCCAGAGCAGACAATCAAGCGCTTACTAAATATTCAAAAAACTGTGGTTGAGAGGCTCCAGTTTAAGGCATACAATCTTTCTCTGCCGTCTGTCTGGGTTGATGACCCAGAGATGTATGCCCACCTCAAACCCGCCAAGTGTGCCAGGGCAGAGGATACCAAATTGCCCACACAACTGCTTGCGCCAAGAATGGCAAAGCCAGCTGAAGCCACCAGCAAGGAAGAAACCCAAGAAGGTAACCTAAAAAATTATAATTAATAAAAATTCTTAAATACTTACCTTTTTTTAGAAGATGTTGATGGTGAACTCCACCGGGTCCTGGTGCCTTTTGTCACCCCACCTTCTATGCCAACTATGCTAATCATGTGGCAAGATAGCTTTTTCTGTCCCCCCCTGTCTTGCAGGAGCTTGAAGACAGGATCCATGGTACATTCCTGATGTCCAGGGAGGCATTGGCTGGGCTTTTGCATGGTGAGGGGGCATCTGAGTGGGCAGTTACTGCCTACAAGGATGCCTAACTGGTCCGCCTGGACCCGGTTAACCTCGGTGGAGTTTACTGTGTAAACTCCATTGAGCTTGTTTGGGACGTCCTGGGTACGCTCCCATTCAAGAACATAGTGGAGATGGGCCGGGCTCATGCAGCTGCTTGCTTCTGCTTCCCGGTGGAGCATACCATCTCTTATCTGTTGGAGAACTTTGGGTGCGCGGTGTCAAAATTGGCTGTTGCAGACACAACAGCCGTAAAGAAGACAAAAATCCTCCTGGCAGACTTTGGGCTGGCCTGGAGCGCCAACAAGACAGGGGTCCCAGCAGCTATGGAGCTGACCTTTGCCAAAACCAAGCACAAGAAGAAGATTAGCGCTGTATACAACAAATTGTGCAAGTTTACAGAAGCCTTTGCTGGACAAAGGCTTCACCTTGTTGTTTACCTTGGTTATCTTTTCTTCTTTGGAATGAGTGCCAGTGTAGAGGACCTAGACAGGGTCCTTCTTGGGGTCAACAAGGCCAGGCTCTCACTGGACAGGAAGAAGGTCCCCCTGGGTACAACTCAGTGAATCATGTCATCCAGGATGCCCTGGTCCTGGCTGGCATCTTTGGGTTTGCAGCCCTGCCATAAAGGCTGCTCCTCCATTCCCACCTCACCATCCTTCCTTTTACCAGCAGGCACAAATACTTTAATACGGGTGTATCCACCGTCCACAGTGTGGCGGTGGAGGTTGTGTGCCACTCCCATTGCAGGGTGGGTACATACCTCTGAACCCATTACAGGAGCACTTAATTTTTCTCTATATCAATAAATATATTTATACTCTACTATATTTTTATATTATAAATAATTTTTCAAATAATATTTTAGCAAACAAGATTTGCAAAATATATTGCAGAAACAGTTTTCATAAACGCATAAAATTATACGTTAATAAAATAAATTCTAACTTGTACAATTTACGTTTAATTTTTATAAGTCTATTTTATATTTATTTAACAAAAGTGATTTAAATCTATTTGCGTAATCCAGTATTGATCATTTGGGATTACCTCAGATGGCATAATAAAATAATATATAATAAAATAAATAAATTACTTAAATCTATTGATGGATCTTCTGAATGTGATTGTGGGCGTGGAAATATCTAAATATAAAATGATAATTAATAAATCTTGAATAGTAAATAAGAGAATATAAAAAAGTGGACATGCTAAGCCTTAAATTGATTGGCTGTCTGGCTAGGCATGCAGGGATGAACAAATCAACGTGGCCATAGAATTTGGCCACAGGCTCAGCTGGGAGGGTATGGATCCCGGCCTGCAGCAAATCAAACAGGTCCTTGGTCCCTGTTGGGGTTCCTTGCTTCAAAACTCGCTTGAGCCACCCAAAGACTTTCTCAATGGGATTTAGGAAGGGCAAATAGGCAGGGAGGAAGGGAAGGCGCAAATTTGCCGTGGCTGATTGCTGGGGGCCCACTGCAATGCTGGTGTCAATTGATGGAAATTCTTTAAGAATATCTGCCACCTTGTGGAGACCAATGTTGTCCAGCACAATTACGTTGGTGAAGCCTGGGCTTGTGCACCTAAGGTGCTCCTGGGCCAATCAGAGAAATGATAGGAAGGTCTGGCTATTGTGAGAGCCTAGTATCATTTGGTACAGCTTGACCCCCTTTGGACCAAGGAGAGCCACCATTGAGTATGCTGTGGCGCGGACTGCAGCACACTAAGCCATCCCGTCATTGGAGCCTTTGGGGACATACCCATACTCATTGCGTATCAACAAGGTAAATGCTGATTTGTCAATATAATAGAATTTCACTGTCCCCTTGGCTTTTAGGGCAGTGTACGCCTCAGCGTAATTTTTCTGGGTCTTGATATTGGCTGGGCTGTTCCGATTGTAGGGGGATACCCTGAGCTTTTTCCAGGAAAAGCGCATTCCTTTGACCAAATGATAATAGAAGGAAATTGAGGCCTCAATCCCAAAAGTAGACTTGATCATGGCCTGTATATTTGCCAGTTCAAGATGACAATCTTGGGTTATCCACTGGCGGACTGCCTATTTGTGCTCCTTGGTGAGCATGGTTGAAACACGCAAGGATTTCTCTGCGGCAAGGACTCAGCCAGTATCAATGAACTTGTTGAAGGTCTTCAAGGCGTACTTGGGATCTACCCCAACAAGGGCCGCAGCTGCCTTGTAATCATCAGATTCCTGCATGAGCCAGAGAAAGATGATGCGCTCAATGTCAGGAATGCACTTGTGAGCGGGCTTTTTAGCGGCAGGATTGGCTCGTTGGCATTGGGCACAACACAGGGCATGGGCACCTTGGTGTAAAACGCAGCAACTTTCTTTAACACCAGCTGTCCCTCATTGGTTTGGTAGAACTGGGGCTCCTTGTCCTCCTCCTGATTGCCATCACTGACGTAGGGCTTGTAGCTAGTATCAAGTACAGGCTTCACCTTCTCCAGCATGGCTGACAGGACCAACTTTTGCCGGTACACAACATCAAACACATACAAAGTAAGTTCTACCTCCTTGTTTCTATATGTTTTGGTAGTGGTGACTTTGGTGGGCTTTTGGGTCAGCTTTGGGACCCAAGGGTTAATGCTCCGCACCCTAGCAGCTTGTGCTCCTTGAACCAGCTGTGTCATTACAGAGTCACTATGGAACTCTCCTCTCCTGCCTCCCTCCTGAGTAGGCGCTTGTGTTGTACTAAGTCTATTCCTTGACCCGCGGGGTGACCGCAACCGCAGTGCACAATGGATATATTGTCACTCTGATGTTTTGTTCCTTCCATTTTGAGAATTTAATAAAGTATTAAATAAAACTTAATTTAGTTACTCCCTCTTTTTAATTTTTGCTTTTATCTGAATATGGATATTCAATTAATATTTTTTCCCTCCCAATATCCCAATTATAGATTTTTTATTTCTTAGTTAGTTGTTTTTGGTTTTACCACACCCATTTTAGAATACCCAAAATAATTTCCATCCATTTTCCCATATTTTACGCCAAATTAAGCACCCAACACAATATTTTTAAAATTTGTGTTTCAGATTGTGTGCCCTATTTTAGATACCTTGGTATCATTCATGATTACAATCTATTACACACATTGCGTGAATGATTTTGTTTACGTAGTGAGTTGCTATTGTGTTTTGTTTTTGGATTGAGTTTTGACACATCTTGCTTGGGTGTATTTCATCACCAATTCACATAGTAAACATATGTACACCAAAAGTCAACTCACACCATTTTGTTTGTGAATCCATGTATTTTGGATTATATTTGGAATGGTTTTGCTTTGCCAGTGAGTACTTTGTTGCTGTGTTGACCCATTTCTCCCATTAACGCCAATAAACCCTGTTAACAGAGTGTATATTTTAACCTGAGAGTTGGATTTTGTTTAAATCTGAAATCATTTTGTTTAAATGTGAGGTATTTTTGGTTGTTGCCATAGCTTTTAAAACTACTGTACATATATTGTGAACCTTTAGGGGATCCCATGGGCCAATTGGTGCTTGATGATAGTCAGACAGGTAATCATCAGTATCTTCTTTATTGATACTTGATGAGGAGGATGGAGTGCAGATCTATTGGACAGTGGAGGGGAATTATCTGGAGTTGGATCCTTGCGCTTCTTGGACTGGGATGAGCTTGATTACTTGGGGCTTGATTCATCTGGGCTTGACTGGGGCTCTAGACTCCGGGTATCTTCTTTCTTCCTTGCTTGTTTAGTGGAACCTCATCTCCTTCTGGTTGGTACCAGCTTGGAGAAGAGGAGGGGTCAGGGGAGGGCTATTTGCTTTCAGGGTCTGGGGTCTTCTCCTTTGTCTTCTGTTTCTTTGAGGGCTCTTTGGTGGATTTTTTGTTGAGGTAGGGACTCTGGGCCTTTTCAGAGGCTTTGGGCACTTTATTGGTTGACTTGGGGTTCTTTTGTGGCTTCTTGGAAGATTTTTCCTACAATAATTAGAGTATAGTTCATAAAGTAAGAATAATCATGTGAAACATGAATAGAATTAAATAGTAATCACTTGTTTTTTTATTATTAATTAAATAGTTTATAAAAGTATGGAAAATAATTTTAGAGCTAGTTTATTAGTAAAGAATAGAGAGAAAACCATATTTAAATAAAAAGTTGACATTCTGGTAGTCACAATAGCCAAAAATATTTTATTTAGTTTGTCAGCATAAAAAACTCTTTAATTTTGACGTTGACACACTGACAGTCAACCTTAAACTAGAAAAACACTATGTAAATCACTTATAAAACTTAGTTGATATTTTCTTGAGTTAGATTTTTAAGGCCAAAATTGATTATTTTTAAGTTTAAAAAATTTAAAGCTTTGCATATGTAACTTATGAAAACTAAATAATAGGGATTGTAGAGGGAAGTCTAAAGTACAGCCCTGGATACTTTGCCTGAATTATCATACCATTGTATGTGTGCTTTTTGTTAAGCGGCAGTGTTTTACTAATAAACCAGTGAAGGTGTTGACATTCAGGCAGTCAGTGTTCTTTTATAGTAACTCTCCTATTAAATCTTGCTTAAATTATATCACTTTGTTTGCTTAGCCAAACCTCTTTGTTGCAATTTAGGTGACGCGTCAATTTGACACAAAGTTGATATTATAAATACATATATAATTTCTAGGTTTAACATATGTGTTTTGGCTTAAGTGGACTTCCAGAAATAAGCTATAGTTTATCCAGTGAGTTTGAAATAATAGTAAATATCTAAATAATGCAAAGAACACTTTGAAAGATGGCATATGTCTTTGTTCAATGCTTATCTTAATATATATTTAATAAAAACAGTAGTATAAAATATAAAAAGTAGTTATTTTTAGAATATTGTGTATTTTATTAAGAAATTTATGGATTCTTATTTGGTGTCAACATCCAGATATTACTTACTGGAGTCAACCTTAATGTAAAAGTACAAATAAGCTTACATTTTTATAGTAAATTATATTGGTTTTTTGGCTTAAAAATAAGCCTTTGTTTAAATGGTGTCAACATTATGCCTGTTCCTTTTTAATTTTGCAATTCTGACTTAATAATTTACTATGAAGAATTAACTTAGTTTTGGAAATTCCTGATTCTGGCGGATAAATACTAAAATAATGTTGACTTACTGAATGTCAACAAATTGTTGACATTTAGTAAGTCAACTTGCGGAATGAGTTAATTCTGGGGGTTGCCAATTTCCACTCATTCTGGATTGTACTACCTGCGCTACTCTTATCCTGGTACAAGTTCAGCTCAGTTGACTTCATCAGCCACACTGTCTACCTAACAAACAATCTATTTTCTCATTCTATCATTTAAGTAGAACTTTCCCCCTAAATAAAGACAAGCTCATCCACATTTGTACCTGCGTTTATAATCTTCAAGCCTTTTCCTTTCCTTTTTGATAAAAGAAACCCCTATTTACTTGTTCCATGAAATCAAGGCATGTCCCCTTAATTTTTCCCTGAAGGCTAACCCAAGGCTAGCTCCAAACCTCAACCCTTTTTTAAAAAAGGCTTTTTCAGGAACCCACCCTGCAGGGAATAACTTCCCTGCATGATGGATTAATGCAGAAGGATTTAAACCAGCAATCATAGACCCAATGGGTAATGATACCATGCCCAAATAGAAAAGTTTGAAAATGAAACAATATCAACCACAGAGCAGATTAAAGCGGCCAAGGAAGGCATACAACCCCAGATAAGTGAGCAAGAAGGCAGATGCAGACAGACAGAAAAGACTTATAGGATTGGGCTTGACAGGAGCAGGTTGGGACTTTGCCTTAACCAGGGGATTGATGGAGAACATGGAAGCAGTATACTATCTGCCTGGAATCTTAAAAGCCCATTTTTCATTATGGAAGTACTCAGTGTTGGTACCCAAACCAGGTCTGGCTTCCATCTGGACGGAACCTTGCGCAAATTGACAAATCAGAAGTAGTAGCAACTTTTTGAACCTAACTCCCAAAAAAATGAAAAGGATAGATGGCTTCATGGTAGTACTAGGAATCTTAAATGCAATAAAATTTAACTTTGTGGTTTAAAGTCTTTGTTGATTGAGCATTTGCCATGAGCAAAGCTACAAGGTATCTATAGATTTGGGGATGGGAAGTTTAGGAAAGAAAATTTACTGTTACATGTCACATAACCACAGAAATATTAAAGCCCAACTCATATCAAACATTCACAGCTGCTTTGAACCAGTTTTAGATCTACTTAGGACAGGAAACACGTTGTCAACACTCTTAACTGTTATATAGGGCTTAATGATAAACTAAAAAAACAATTAAAACCATTAAACAGTTTCTAATGTTGATTAGATCAACTATAGATCCTGATGAGTAAATCAGGTAGTCACCAACATCATCTAGGCTTACTGAGGCCTCCGATTGGCTAATTTCTACTTGCTCTTCCCCTTTATGCTCAGCGGAAGGGTTGGCAACCAATCTTATATTTGACTTGAACTGTGCTATACGCTCAGCATAGGCCCTGGGTTTGACTTTTGTCTGTGAAATATCAGGAGCAAGGTTAATGTCACTAGTTGCCAATTTATCATACTTTACATCTACCAAGAACTTTTCTTTCAAAAGAAGCTCCATATGAGGATGATTGATGACAGAATTATCCAAAAGGATGGTTCTGATAACCATAGCCCCACCAACCAAGCAACAGCTGGTAAAATCTGGTGCCTGTGATCCAGACAACCTTCCTAAAGACCTTCCAGAAGAGGAAGTGGACCTTTAGCCAGGGGTTGAAATAGCAGGGTTGACCCCCTGGCAAAGTTCTGCACAAGAGGCCCTGTGCCATTCAAACTGACTTTTCTATCACTCAAAACCAAATGCAGAAGTCAACTTGAATGTTACATAAGTAACAAAATCAAATCCTCAAGTGGGATTTGAACCTACTCCCAGCCAGTAGCTGTGAGGGTGTGCTGGGCCCCAAAAGCTATTCCCAAGCCTTGGTGGGTCTGGCTGGGCCTGGGCAGGCTAAATTTAGCTGCCCAGAGCTCTCAGTTCAAGCCCACCCTCCATTTAGTAATTTGGGGTTCCTGATTGGGAACCCCTTTTCAATCAAGCTCTTTAGCCTCAGAAATTCCTTCCAAGCCAGTCCAAAAATGATGAGCAAACTGAAAATGACCCCATGACACCTGCAGCCAACCCTACCAGAACTAATGGCCAGTCAAGCAAAGATAGGCCACCAGCAGGCCAAGCAGCTGTTCTTGAAGACCCCAAAAATAATGATGAGATAGCCAACCAACCAGCAGAAGTTGAGGTGCCAAAGCTTGCCACCCAGATAGCACAAGAATAAAGCCCAGAGGCACCTACATGGGATGACTCTATAAGCCAGAAGCCCAGAAAGATTCTGTATTGCTGTTCTTGCCAAATAAAGTTGTTATAAACCTTTGGTTCACCAATCTGAATCCATATCTATTTTTGATGCTCTTCCATCTGCATTCACCTAGACACCAGAGCTCACCCTCAGGAGTTTAACACCAAGCGCCAGCTGAAGACCCAGAAATATTCCATTATTACTGCCCTCCTGACACTCTATTTGGCTCTGTACACTTCATAGAGTATACACCCAATCCTAACCACAAACCCTGGACTTTGGAAGACCTGCAGTAGTACACCCGCCCAGACGCTCCTGAAGATCCCTACCAAATTGTATGTGATGGAAAGGAGATTGCCATATACCCTTTGATATTCAATGGGAAATACAACAATCCTTCCGCCTACCTGGTCCCCATGGAACCACCCTTGATACCCAAACCAACTGTCTCAACCCCTCCCCCACTTCTGATACCACTGGCCAGAATAGACAATTCCTTGGAGTGCTATACCTGGCACTTGCAGGGTTGATTGATTCTGCCTTGCCAGAAGCTGGACCCTGGGCTGTGGCTGGAAAGGCCCTCTTCTACCTGATAAAGCTAGGACCCATCATCTGGTGGGCCATGCCTGTACCTGTGTCTGCCCCTCCCTTGCCTGAAGGGGCTTTGGGGTACTCTTGGTATGCTGCCATTGAATTCCCAAATCCAGCAACAAGAACCATTGATGATCCTAACCGATGGCAACTCGATTTAGCGCTTGGGCTGTTACCAGGATCAAGCCCCCCTGCTCGATCCAATTAATTGATTGCCGCAATCTTGTTCCCTCTATAATGATTTACCTCGACTGTATGATTCGGAATATCGGATAGAGATGATTATCTAGTTTCCGATCATTTCCCGCTTGTAACTCTGCTAATCCAGCACTTATACAGCGTTATCTCCAGCCAGATATTGGATATAACCCTGTATAAAAGATATATGATAAAAGTTATGGTTAACAAGGCGGTTAGAGGCAGAGGAAAGGGATTGCAAGGTTTGCGGACCGATATAGGAGCAAGACCCCTTTATAAAAAGGGCGATGGGGAGAATTAAGTTCTCTTCAGTACTTGAACCCCCAATGTCTAGATCTTTAGAGGGGTGGGGATCGGATTGGGGATAGCAATCAGAAGCTAACCTATCAGTGAGGTGGTCTGCAAAGTAAAGGTGCCCTTGGTAACTCGCGGTATAGGCTATTATATCAAGGGGATGCCATGTACTTTAATTGATGCATTGGCCCAGTCAAACTAAGGCCAGCAGCTTTTCTAACTTGATCTTTCATTGTCGAGAAAGGGATCTGGCATACCTTGGCTATTTATATCGTTTATGGTTTCTGGGCTTCGGCATAGATTTCATTCTTATAGGTGCATACAACC
This sequence comes from Entomophthora muscae, assembly GCA_014839935.2. NCBI lineage: Eukaryota > Fungi > Entomophthoromycota > Entomophthoromycetes > Entomophthorales > Entomophthoraceae > Entomophthora > Entomophthora muscae. Next base: position 368,322 of record QTSX02000753.1, on the reverse strand, counting down.
ACCGTTATGGTTTACTTAATAGGATTTACATTTCTTAATGTACAAATATTTATATCTGCCATAGCTGTACTGTTTTGGAAGAGTTACAGAAGAGGGAAAATATATTGGGATCTATGATTTCTTTGTTTTGGAAGAAAGATCTTTTATATCATTTGTGGTGGCATCAGGGGTAGATGGATGTTCCCATTATACGAGGTGCTATTCTTGAGAAATGAGGTGCACCCCATATAAGTAATCATTATCTGTGATGTCTCGGCTGATGGGCTTGGTTTAACGTGTCCTGAATTCAGGTCTTAGGCAGTTAAAGTCAAGCCAAAGTTCTTCTTTTCTGACTAGGACCTTACTAGGGAGTTTACCCTGCAGTCTTGGAATATTGTCAGTTGTCTTATACCGATCAAACATTTCTAATGTGAGGTTGATTGCCATGAGTTTCACGAATATCAGAACAGAGGGTTGATTAAAGTATGGTAGCTTGGAAGAAATAACTGTATAAATGAAGTTATGCGTGGTAGAGCCCCGAATCGGTCTAATACCAGCAGCAAAGATGACCACTGAGCGAACCCGTTACCAGGTCGGTTAGAGATCTATGGACAAGGGTGGCTAGAAGAATCCGGTAAGCGAACTTCCTTCATACACTTTAGAGCTTCACATCCTTTTGATAGATGCTGGGCTTCCAAGAAATTTCTTCGGGATCTGTTGGCATTAATGGGAAGTGGATCTTGAATCGGGAAGGATCGAATCAATCGGCATGTGCTTGGCGGAACTTTACGGCCATCTGGATGTATAAATCTGGATGTATAAATTCTTATTTGGTTCGTATGGTATGTTTGGATGTGATAGTATTGAATCCCTACTTTGGGATTTTTTGTTGGATGCTACTTACCTTGGCGGCAGGATTATGATGCCATTTAATTGACAAGGGATCGGCTATCTCGTTTAAGAGATAGATAGTTAATAAGCGTGCTATGTAGTCACGATCTTTCTCGGCGTTCAAGGGGACTCTAAACAGTACACCTTTTCAATAGTCACTTTAATCATACTTGGAGCTAATGTATCTTTGCGGAAGTAAGCTTACTAATAAAAAGGGTAGGTTAGAAATAATTTATTCAAAGATAAAGTTTTGTTGGATGTGTTGGATGATGCACATATTGGAGCTGCTGTAAAAATGAGTAGATGGGTGCTGCAGGAGTTCATTAAGCCAAGCTTTGGTTTGTACCAGCAGCTCTAGTTCCTGGGGATTCGTGATATACTTCTTGTAACGGATCAGAAAGATAAGGCACTGCGAGGCAAACGCGATATCTATAAAGGTGACCCGGGGAGGTGGGATCTGAACGATCACCCCAAGCACGTTAACCGCTTCGCAAATCGTTGCCCTGATGTGCTGAACGTTGGTGGGCTTAGTAGCATTCAGGCTGTAGAAGTTCAACGACCATAAGAAATATCGGAGGAAGTAGCTATAAAGTTTGATAGACCTGCAAAGAGATAATGCCAATGAAAAATCAATCAGGCCTGGCAAATAACACAATTTGGACATGTCTTTGAGGGCACGGGAGCTGATTATGCCGATCTTGTCTTGTAACATCTTGAAATCTAGAACCTTGGAAAGCTTAGCACTGCTTTCACCAGACAGTTCACACTTGATTTCAAAGACCAGAAATACCAAATAGTTCAAGTCTTGGAGAAAACTGTTAAAGATTAAGTAGCAAAGGTCCATGTGCTGCAAAGTAGGCTCAGCCTGGACAGTGCCCGAAAGTAGTGCTTCTATCTTATTACTAATCAAGCGAGACTTAAAAAACATTGGGTACGAGGAACTTGGAATGGAAACAAGGTTACTGAAGATATCTAGGAATAGAAGGGAGTTATACGTAAGCTTCCTTTCCAGCCGCAGCCAACCAGGCAGCCGTGGATTGGGAAACTGCACCCCCAGGACTTGGGCGATCCGGAGACTGTGCTTTAGAACTGCGTATGAGATCTTACGAGCCCAGGGGAAGACCATGAAAGTCGTAAGGAAAACAACCAAAGCTTGAAGGGTTTCAAAGTTGATGGGAAGGGCCGATAAAGACTTGATCCGAGGTTGAAATAACGAAACTAGCTGTTCCTGGAGCTGCTTTGAACCTTTGGTCTCCGGAAGCCGAGTTAGACCTGCTATGGTGATCGCTTGGATAAAGAAGTGTGACCTTGTTTTATATCTGAAGGTAGTAGGAGTGCAAACGGCTAAAACTATACCATCCTTGCGGAAGAAGCTGGTGATGGCCAAGTTAAAGATGTGCTCTTGGGTAAGGTATACATCTCTTAAAGCATGCAGATTATTTTCCTTAACAAGGGCGTGCTGCTGGCCATGGCGAAAAAAGGTCGAGGCTATAGCTTTTAAGGAGGGGGCTTCAAAGAGAAAAATATTTTTGGGCGGGAACTGGAGCAAAGTAAAGATATTACTGAGACAGGCTCTGCCTATGGTTTGAACGAAAGATGCTTTTGGTCGCCAAGACACCTTTCCTAAAGGTAAACAGGGGCTTGCTCGACTTGTCTGGGTTGAAGAATAGCTGGAGGCATCCGAGTCTAGGATAGAGATATCGGTAGACTTTTTGCCATCAGCTGAAACCCTGAAGCATGATATGTTACCATCCAAAAAGTGGAGAGCCCGCTTGTTCTTTATTTTGCGATTGAAAGTGCAGTCAATCTTGGACCTAATGCATTGGGAACAAGCTGGCTGCAGGCGATCACACTTTATGCACTTGCGGCTGCATTGATCACATCGGTTAGATATCCTCCTGGTAGATGGTGGTTTTTTGAGGTCGATGCGGGAAGGGTGGTTTTGCAATCTTGAGTCCATCTGTTTACCGCAAAGCTATTATAGAGCTTACAAGCTATAGGTGGTAGAAAAAACAAGTAAGGGATGATTGCAGCACAAGTGAAAAGGCATTATGCCGATAGAATCCTCTCTTGTCCACTTGAGCTAAAAAATCATTTTAAGGATAATTGGACTCTTTAAAATTGTACCATAACAAGAAAAAGAACTAAAGTTCTGAGACAGCCTTCCAAGTGATAAAAGCAATACCATTTGTAATCAGCCACTGGCCAAGACTGATGGAGTTCGTTTGGTCCAGTGGCATCCATTTGGCATCCATTTGGCTCAAGACTAGGATTTATATTGCGCTTGAAATGGTTGTATTTCAATATGGAGGTTGAACTATTTGGATTGTGAATTTATGTAAATGTGCAGTGGATATCACGCAAACGTAATCCAAAGGCAGCAAAAGTATAGGCTGGTTTATATCCACTAATGAACATGAGTGGCAAAACAATAAACTTGACCGGCTTAAAAGTCCAAACTTGATCTCTCTTGGAGTACATGATTAGCTCAAGCCACAAAACCTGTATCCGATGGTGGGGCGTTGTGGATATAATTATCTCCTTCTCTTCATCCCGCAGGGAGTGAGCCCTGGTTGGCAACCTCCCATTTCCACAACCAAACCCATGGATTTCCTGAAGCTTGAGTCCCCCACTTCAAGCCCTGTGTGATTCTGCACTGGAATGGGGGCTTATACTGACTACTTTTAAAGGAGGATTCCCTCTTCCAGAAGGCTAAATAAACTTTGCTAGAGGTGCCTGTTTTAATTCTGTCATAAATGGATGCTATATTGCTATCTAATGAATTGATCCCATCTAATCCTTTGAATCTTTTTAAAAAATAGCCAATCAGATATCAGGGAGAGCATATTCACTTGGAAATATTGTAGCAAGATGGGCCTACCATGCAAATACAACTTTAGCCCAAAATATATTGGCAGCTGGAATTGATGAAGGAGGGTGCTTATAGCAGTTGAGAGGAATAGCTTCTATATGCAACCAACCCAATTCTACAGATTGGCTTCCCATCAAGATTGCTTACAGATAAGGCCATATCAGCCAAAGATATCTGATCAAGCCTAAGCGTAAACATTTTAAAAGTTAAATGCTATTTATAAAGATTTAATTTTAATTCAGCTTTTCTCCAGCAAGCAGTGATTTAAATAAGGGACTTGATTCCAATAATCTAAATAGGATTGCATTAAATTTTGGGTATTAAGTGTATACAAGTATCATTTAAGCATCTACCAATTTATATTTTAGTACATACTAGTATATTTGATGCTTTTTAACAAAATTCCAAAAATTTATATCAGGAGATTTCTTTAAAACAATGACCGGGCTAAGTACTTGAACCTATGTGAATCTTTTATCTATTTTTATACTCCTGCGACACTATAGGTTTGATTAATGTTTATACGTTCAAGCTACTTTTATTTGCTGGCTTATTAAATGATTCATTTTTATTTGTCATCTTTCTCATGCAAGGAAGGTTATATAATCTTTACCAAAAACATTGATGTGCTCCATCCTTGGAATGTAGCAGATCCCATTAAAACCAATCCCCTAAACAATGTTTAAAGTCAACCCTGAACTTTTTACACCCATTGAGATAAACAAATCAGATTAAACCTGTATAAAATAATAGGCATACACTAAATAAGATAACTATCCAAAAAGGGATCAAATATAGATTAACAGTGATCTCGTATCAATAGGCAAATCAGATCAAACAAAATCACCTTGGTCAAGTACACCATACATCAAAGATGTGCAACAAAAGTTTTAATCTGGCAGAAAAAAAATCAACTACGCGTGATCTATAGCATAATTCCTATATTTTTATAGACGCACACAGAAGCGGCTCACTGTCACAACTTTTGGTTCTGCTATCGGAGCTGGCAGCCTAATTAACATTCTGTCAAAACAATGGGGTTGACTCCCAGCAAGGTTCTGACTAAGCAGGCTTGTGACCCACAATCCCTCCACAGTGGATAGCTCAATTCAGCGCTTGACTCAGTACAAGGATCAAAGCACCCCTAACCATTCAACCAAGTGATCTTCACAATCATATTACTATTATCCTGATTCACAATAACTATATAGCATTGATGTCTCAATAAAGAAAATTATCTAGCTTCCAATTATTTTCCCCTTGTAACTCTGCTAAAATAGCACAGTTACAACATTTCACTTTACTGCTTGTAATCTTAGTCTTGGCTAGGTGTATAATAGTCAATTGTATGACAACAAGCTGTTATCTGCTATGTCTATTTGAGTCTTTTACTTGGCAGCAACAAGTGAAAATCAGGGAAGGCAATAGACATGAGGCAGCGGCATCTCTAAGCAGCTGATGATTAGGATCTTCAAGCACTAAAAATAGTCTGCAAACTCAAATTGAATCTGTACTGTGAAAGTGTTCTACAGTAGGTACACCTTATTTTTGTCTGCCTTTCATGAGTCCAATAGAAGAGCTTTTATAGAGTGTACACCCTCTTGCCAGGACAATACATTTGACACTTCTAACTCTTGCACAGCCAGTCTTTCTATCCTCAGACTGCCAGCATCAACCCCAAGAGTCAGACATCCATACAATGGCACAAGATTCAATTTTATAGTACCCTGTTCTAGGCACTATCTGGTTCATTGCTATGCATAATCATTGGCATTCCAGCAGTGGCAGAGCCAATTGATTGTTCTATTTATAGTGCATAATATTGAGGGTGTTTGGCGGCCTTTCACAGCATGAATTTGCAGTGGCACCAGCAGGCTGCCAGTGCAAATTAGTACCAACTATTATTATTCTCAGGGAACCTTATCATTCCCTTGGTACCTTGATATTGACCCTATTTTACTTCTGAACCAGCAGGGCACTAGAGTATTCTGGGATAACTGTAGCCAATTGTGATTTTATCTAAACTGCTGAACTTGAATGCTCCTAGTTGCCTTTGTATCTATTGATCAGGGCCTACTATGTCAAGGTCTTCTGAGATCAATTAAGCCAAATTGTAAGATACCAAAAGGCTTCTTAGATTGATGCCTTGGCCAGCCAGCAGATTAAAAGAGTTTTTGATACCTTGGCTGTTGTAAGGTCTCATGGTCTGGGGAAGATGATTATAAACTAAAGCTTTTAACCCAGTGATATTTATATTAGTCAAATACAAAAAGGTGGGCAAGGTATGTAATAGCAACTGAACTAAGGCTCCTAAAAGCTTATACGAGTTAAAATAAGGACTAAGACAATTTATTAACCCTAAGAAGATAAAATAGAGACCAGTATTAATGACAGATGATTTGGTTAAAAAGTCAATCTCTAAGTCTGGAAAATGGTCTGCACTAGTGGGAAGATTAAAGCTATCAACAATTAAACTGGGTGTGCTACTATAAAAACTACCTAACTGGTGGAGAATGAAGTCAAAAGGAATCATGGGAACAAAGATTAAAACTAAAACAAAAATTGAAAAGAAACACAAGCCACAAAACTTAACTAGTACCTTTTTGGGATGCAAGTCAAACAATCTCAACTTATTGTTGAGACTGGAGAACCAAGCCTTTTTATTAAGCTCAGGAGAATGAGGTGTAACTTAGAATTGAGAGCTTAACCTGGGAAGGTTAATGGTATTTGATAAAGGGAAGAGGTCTAGAGAGACACAACATGGCTTGGATTTAAACTTAAAAAGTTAAACTTCAGAATAGAAGACACCAGGAGGAGAAAAGCGGTTACGGCAATGCTTTTGAAGTTAAGGCAAGCAATAAAGTAAGGAAAAACTAGGTCCAAAGCCTTGAAAGACGTAATTGAGTGTATATGAAAAAGTAAGTAATTCAGAATCAGCTTTCTAACTTCAGCGTGTAGGCCCAGGGTTTGAAACTGGTTGCAAAAAGGTAAGGGAAGTTCAAAAATTACTAACCAGCATTTTGATCATAACTAGGCTTTAAAAAAGCCTAATTTCAACCCAAAAGATGGAAAATGAAGAGAAAAAAGAGGAGATTGTGCATAAATAATAGTAACCATAATGCAAAGACCTACAAGCCAATGTAGGCAAAATAAGTAAATGAACAGAATAGCAGCTATAAAAGATGAGTCCTGACAGCTGTTATTGTTTTACCCAGGTAAAGCAAAGTCAATAACAAGAAGTGCATTTTTCTGACATTTTCCTCAGCCTGACCTATCTATACTGCCAAGTTACCAATCCTCTTTGATAGATGTCTCATTGTAGTAACACTTCAAATGCTTCCCATATAACTGATGCCCATAGCCTTATTGCTGCCATTTTAGCTCCCAATCACTCTCTCTTCCCAATCATGCCTTATGTCACCAATAAGGCTCATATCCATGGCTTCTGTAATTGGGACACTAGTACAATGCTCACAGGAATAGGCCAACAAGAGCCTGCACTGACCAGCCTCAGAAACAAGAAATCCTAACCTGGTGGGCTGTGAAAGACCCTTCTCCAGAACAGGTGATTGATACACATGCCTTCACCTGAGCCCCATCAGATTTCTGTTGCTTTGTCCCAAATATGCCCCACATTCAATAAAACATTGATATGCCTACTTTGACTGTATCACAGTTTTTCAGGATAAAAATCTGATGCTGATCCCTGTATGGTGTCCTTCAGCAACGTTCTAAGCATGATCTGAAGGCACATATCTGTCAGGAATATTCCTGATAACAACCTTCTGCAAGACAAGATTTTATGCACAATTAATCTTAAAAGTCAAAACAAAAATTGCAGCAGTTCCCCCTATTGGGGAAACTGCCGCAGAACAACTGGCAGACAAAAAAAGATTTCAAAAATTCTAAAGTTTTTGAAACTGGGTTTTATACCCCGGCCGCAGACTGTGCTGTCAGCCGCCCGCCCGCTCCCGCCAGCCGGCAGGGGACAGCGCACCCCCACAGCAGGACCGTCCACCCCTGCTAGATGGGGAAATTTCCAAATTGGGAATCCCCAAAAGACAATTTCTCCAAGCCCAAAAATGGGGGGAACTGCTGCCCAAATTTGGAGGGGGTTGAAAAGTTGCCCAGCACAACAATCAATGCATTAACTGCAGAAGTTGAATTTGGAGGCATGAAAACATCCAATAAGGCACCAAGCCAATGCAAGCCAGAGAGTAACAATTCATTGCCTGCAAAACCTTTCCAATCCCCTGCCAAAATGGAATTCCAGACAACACCAAATGTTTGGGGTTCCCTGTCCATTGTTTTTCACTATTCATGTCCCACAAGGATGATAGTATATAATAAAGCTTAATCACTTGATGGTAGTTTGTGCTATCATTGAGTGAAATTACCCCTCAATAGTATCACATAAATCAATTTAAAAACTTTACCCTACAAGAAATTAAAAGACACTAAGCTTTGTCTGCCCTTCCCCAGGACCAGAAGATGAATAATCTTATCTTCTCAGCTGTCCTCACAGCATGCCTAGGGATTGGGGGCCACCAATATAATCAATCACATGGGCCATTCAACAATCCATCTGGCAAGTACTACTACAAGGAGCCGGCACAGCTCAACTTCTCTGAGTGGTACTCCTGGCTCACGCTGGTATTGCCCCACTCCACTCAGTCCATAGCCATATACACCTGTATATACTACATACTCACATATTTTGCTGGTAATTTTGGACGTTATAACATACATGCCAAGGTCTTCTGATGGATGATGACAGTTGATCCAATTGCAACAGTGCTCACAGGGTTCCAAGTTGCCAACTTGGTCCCTTATTTTGCTAAAATACTCCCCCAATTGTTGGGTCTTCACAATATCACACCCTCTTATAATGGGGTGTTTGGGGTAGATATTGAGTTCTTTGTAGAAGGCTTAGAGCATAGCCTGCTTGACTTGGTAGAAGCCTCATGTGCCAGTGAGCTAATCAACTGTTTAGATCAAGGATTCATCCTTCATTTCAGCCAGCCAGTTGGTTAAAACTCAATTCTGTCATCTTCCTCCTTTCTTATCACTGTACAGTAAGTTTAAGATGGATAACAGGGATCAGAGGGATAGTGGCTTGGCAGAGCTGTTTGTGGATGTTGGGATGCTTTCCACAACAGGTCCAAAAAGCTGCCTTGAGGGCAATGGTGCTCTGTAGGAATATCATGGTGACTTCTGACTTGTGTCTTCCCCAGGGCAACTTTAACAAGATAGCTGCCCACAGGGAGAAGCTCTGCAACACCATCATGAATATTGAGGCAATCTTACCCAAGGTGTACCTGCTCATTGACAACTTCATGATGAACCGTCTGTTTATGGGGTGCATATATTCTCCCGAGAGCAGCCTCTGGCGGGTCAACTGGGGGTTTGACTCCATTACCATACCTGGGGCCAACGTCTTGTACTTATCATCAGTTCATAAGTGTTTGTGGTTGTGTGTTGCAGTCTTCCTGTTTGTCAAAAACCACCAGTTAACCTTTGAGTTGCTTCTTCTTGATGTGGCTCTTATGGTTGGGGACCAAGAGCCTGATATATCAATGGCAACTCTTTGGCCTGCATGCCCCAACCTGGTTATGCCCAAAGGAAGTTCTAAAGAGGAGAAAGACTTGAGGACAAATATGGAAAAAAGTGCTGTTAATGTGACCCCCTAAGCATTGCTTCTTTATTTTTCCCTGATAAAAGTTATATCAAATCTTTATTTGTGTTTTTGGAAAGATAATAAAACAGAACCAGATGCCATTACTTGGCAGAGTTTGGAAAGGTTTCAGGAACCTTGTGTGGACTCTATTGATGAGTTGCCCATCTGAAATGCTTGTAATAGTGTAAGTGTCTTGACCCATCTTTTTGATAAATTTGAAGGGTTTCTTGGAAATTGCACCATTAATGCTATTTTGATCTGGCCTTTGAATAATGATATGTTAAAGATTTGGTTGGTTTTGCTTTTGATTTTGGGAATTCCTCACCTTCCGCAAATGGGTCTGGTTCAATATCCACCCATTCTGGATTGCCATACCTGCCCTTGACTGATCCTGGTATGACCTCATCCCAACATGACCCCTTCTGCCACTCTGTCTACCTAATGAGTGATCATTGACCCTTGTCTACTATTTAAGTAGAATCATTTCTCCTAATAAAGACAAGTTTATCCATATTTGCATTGGCTTTAGTATTCTTCAAGCCTTTTCCTTTCCTTTTTGCCAAAAGAAATTTCACATCTTGTATTCCAGGAAATTAAGGTACATGCCCTTAATTTTGCCTTGAAGGCTAACCCAAGGCTAGCTTCAAACCTCAAATCTTTTGTTATAAAGATTTCCTGCTGTGTCCTCCTAGATGTTGTCACCAGGAGCCAAACACAACAGGGTTCTTTCCAGATGGATTCAAGCTTGTGTACTCTTCCTACCACCTTTTCATGATATGATACTTGTGCACTATCCTTGAATTTTGGCAGAGTGAAGTGGTTGATGTTAACACTATATGGTTCTTTGGTTCTTGCTAGTATAGTTTCTGAAAAGGCTTCTGCCTGGATTTTAAGCAACATATTCATCAGCTTTGTCATGTATTACTCATAGATAATCTTTCCAGGGATGCCCATAGAGGAGAACAAGATAGGCAGACCAGCTGGGTGTTGACCATACATGAGCTGAAAAGAAGAAACCTGGTTGCGCTATGCATCAAAATGTTGTAAGCAAATACAACAGCTGGTAAAAACATATACCACTAAGAGGTGCACTTATCTGCCAGCTTGCAGAGAATATTCACCAGGGTGCCATTTTCTCTCTCTATCATCCCATTTTTTTCTGGATGGCTGTCAGGGATTTTATCCCTGACTACATAGATATTTTGTTTAATTTGATTTATTACAGCCCTGGAAAGATAATTATGATGAAATTTGTAGTTACAACACCCATTACAATCATTGTGTTCAACCTGGGCATCAAATCTAGACCTCTAATCATCATCTTTATGCTAATTTAAATCCTCCAGATTACTTTAAAATAGGTAGCTCTATTAATGGGATTCAATCCACACTTAAATTCAAGTTTAGAGATGATAAAAAGATCACAAAAGAAACCATTTACTGCTCAGCTTCTGATTGGCTACAGCCTAGGGCTAAGCTCTGTACTTCAGCCTTGAATCATATAGAGTCTTCTTATACATCTTATTTCATTAAAAGCGGGTTTAAAGACCATATAATGATACAAATCAACCCAAATTTGTGGTTCCTGTACCTCTCAATCTAGATATACAATGCTAATATTAGACAGGTTATTGAAAAGAACCTCTTCTAATTCCTCTGGTTTTAGTTTCATATGAGAAACTTGTGGTTCCTAGCCTCTCTTTTTCAAGTAATTATTAATAATTACTCTTACCATCATCTATTTAAGCAAGCCTTTTGGCTTAATATTTCTTTGTTCTAGCAACAATAAAATTTCTCCTTTCAGTATTTTTTATTATCTCTTCTACCATAACTTCTCTTTGATACATACCTTACACCATGAAGAGAATTTCCCTTCTATTTTAGTTGCTTTCTATACTTCCTTGGTGTACTCTAGCTCTGGGGGGGGACCACTTGAAGCACCAATTGGGCAAACTCCTCACCTGATAACACTCACGTTGACAAATCCCTGGCCCATGGATGGTTCAAATATTCTTCAGGGCATTGGGGTCAAAAGTTTCATTATAAACACACACTACCCTCTACTCCTGAAGCAGATATCTCCTTGTTTTTTTCTGAACACATCATTCTACCTCCTTGTGTAACTAGTTGGGTACTATCTCCTAGGAAGCTTCAAGTCCCTGATGGGGAGATTTGCCTTCCTAGGACATTTTGAGAATCTTGCACTGGTTACAGTGCCAATAGGTTCTGTAGTATCCAGACTAAATTTTAGGGCTCTAGTTCACAATATTTTAATTATTTTTCCTCTCAAGTGAGTACCTGACAATGGTACAAAGTAGAGAGCACTTTTATCACGCCCATGAGCTTATTAAGTTTTGGGATGGAGTTGGAAGTGAAGTTTTTGCCATTTTCAGTAATAATGAACTGAGGACAATCATGGCAGTGAATGATTTTCTCCAAGATACACCAGGTAGTAGCTTCTGAACTCATGTGTTGTAAGGCCTTTACCTCTACCCACTTGGTAATGTGATCAATGGCCACTATGATATACCAAAGCTGATTAACACACATTGGGAGGGGTCCAGCCACATTGATGCTGGCAGTATGCCAGGCAAAATTAGGCTCAACAGCCTTATACTGATGTTTTAGTTGTAATGGTTTCTCATGTTGTCAGGGAACCAACCCTGATTGGCCGGCTCACTAGTGTTTAGGAACTGGTGGGTTGCGGACTGGGTGGGCAGAGCCCACCAAAGGATTGGTGCTAACTTAATGAGGTAGGACATTGACTTGCCCACCCACAACCACAGACCAGCGGCTGGGACAATAGTATCTATTACTCCTGTGAGAGTAATATATACAATTCCAAAAAGCTTGTTGGTATGGTCCAGTGGGAGCTCAGTGGCAGAGGCGGGCATTGGTTTGGGGGTGACAGGTGGTTCCATGTCCATTTGGTAGGTGGGAAGGAAGTTGTATTTATCTCTGAACAGGCGGGGTTTGGTAACGTACCAAGGGCCTTCTTGGTTGTATCTGGTTAACTCGGTAGTTCTGGCCGAGGGATCCCGGGCTAGTATGTTGTTGGCAGTGTAGTCCTTGTACTCAGGCTTTAAGGGGTACTCTGTTAAATGAACAGGACCAAAGGGAGCACCTGGCAGGCGGTACATAGCTGGCAGGTTGGCAGGGGGGGCAGACAATCTTGGGGTTAACTGGAAGATGGCAAGAATAAAATACGGCAATAGTTGGGGAAACCAATATCTCATAACCTTTATTTAAAAATGACAATGGGGGTTGATCTTGGCTTGGCAGGTATTTATACCACGCTGTCAGGCTTCACTACCTGGTCAGGTTTTCTGGGCTTGGGCGGGTTAGCGTCGGGTGTCTCAGATGGCAGTGTGGCGCTTGGCACTGACAGTTTGCCACTGGTCGCTTTGGGGTGAGAAGACTTCAAATACTTCTGTTTATCAATTCAGGTATTGGGTGTCTCTTTGGGTTCAGGGCCTTCCCTGGGACTTTGGGGGAGTTCAGAATAACTTTCAGGGGGAAATTTGTCTATTTTACTGGGCAAACTGCTGGTATCAGGCGTTGGCACGTCAGGGAAATTCCCGGCATCTTGCACTGGCGGTTTGCTTGCAGAATCCTGCAGGGCAGCTAAGGGTTTGGGTCCTGGCGGGATGGCAGCAACTTCACCAATTAGTAGTGGGTTATTGCGTTCCCAGCCTATGAGTCTGGTGGTCTGCAAAGGGTTTTGTCCAGGGTTTGACTCTGATTCTGTATTTTGAGATTTATGAGCATCCAAATTGTCATTCCTGACATCATCCCCTTTCCCCCAAAAAATTTCCCCTTTAAGGGCCTTCTTCTCAAGGTATTGTTGGATGGCCTGTTTGGAATTGGTTAGGTTAATCAAGGGTTCCCAGGTGCTTTCTTCCAGGAGATAGCCTGACCACTTGACGTAGTACTGGGGGGTCTTGTAGTGGACCCGGTTGCTGTGGATGTACTCAACTTCATACTCAATTGAGTGGTCCTTCTGGATTGGCGGGGGGCTTGACTTGATCTTCTGGCGGGAAAGGGAGTTTCTGTCTTTTTTGAACAGCAGGGAACAGTGGAACACATTATGGATCTTCCACATAGGGGGTAGGTCTAACTTGAAGGCAACTTCTTCAATGAGCTTGGTGATCTTGTGTGGTCTGCTTCTTCTGTGATCTAGTTTACTGCAAGGCACATGCATGGGCACGTTATAGGAATCCAAATAGACCTCATCTCCAACTTGGAGGGGTTTTCCAGGGGTCTGTTTTCAATCAGCAAAGGCCTTGTATGTCTGTACTGCTTGGTTCAGGTTTGCTAGGCATATAGTTTGGGTGTTGTGGATCTGTTTAATCCAGGCGCGTCCAGACAGGTTGGTTTCCTTGTTTCCAATGCTAGGGTCCCATGTGGGGTCAAACCTGTAGTTGGCTTTGAAAGGGGACATTCCAGTAGATGCATGGTCTTTGCTGTTGTAGGCGTACTGTGCCATGGGTAGAATCTTGGCCCAGTTATCTTGGTCAGCGTTGGCATAGCATTGTAGGTACTGTTCAAGTATTTGGTCCACTTGTTCAGTCTGACTGTCGGTCTGTGGGTGGTAGGAGGTTGATACACAGCGCTTTACCCCCAAATCCTTCATCACCTGAGCCCAGTAGTTAGAGGTGAATTGTGGTCCTCTATCAGTGATGATTTCCGCCAGAGTGCCATGTTGGGTTAGGATGCAGTCATGGAAATGTCTGGCTGTCTCTGCAGCAGTACAGTGGGTGGTAGTAGGGACAAAATAGGACATTTTAGTGAATCTATCTACCATGACTAGGATTGCATTGAACAAATTAGAGGGGGGAAGTTCCACAATATAATCCATTGAAACAGACTGCCAGGATCCTGCTGGTATGTCTAGTGGTCTTAGCAAGCCTTCAGGTTTGGATCTACAGGGTTTGGTTCTTCCACATGTCTCACAGCCTTTGATGTAGGCAGCCACGTCTTTTTCCAGTTGGGGCCAAGCATAATTCTTCTTGATTCCTCAGATTGTCTTAAGTCTTCCAGGGTGGCCAGCCATCTCTGAGTTGTGATAGTCTATGAGTACTTTGGTCCTTGTTTTACCTTCTGGTACGTAGATCTGGTTTTTAATAGCAGGGTGGTTCCTTTTAATGAGAATCCCTTCTTGTAGTGTTGGCTATCTGGGTCTGAGGTCAAGTTGGCAATAAGTTCTGCTGAATACTTGTCTAATTTCTGCACCTCAATTATGTCAGGCTTACAGGCCATGATCTTCATGAACATCAGTTGGATGCCTAGGCTGGTGGGGTTGAGGAGTACATGGGTGTTGTGGTCCTTGGTCTCAGCTGTGGTGGGAATCATATCTGCTCTTCTAATCAGGGCGTCAGGTACCACATTCATCTTTCTGCTTTGTAGTCAATGATCAAGGTGTAGTCAGCCAGTTCTAAGGCCCATCTGGTCTGCCTTTGGTTCAGCTGTCTGGGTTTAAAGAAGTAAACCAGGCACTTGTGGTTGGTTAGAACTTTTACTGGAAACTCAGCGCCACATAAGTACTGGCTCCAATGTTTCAAGGTCTTCATCATAGCAAGCATCTCCTTGTTGTATATTGGGTAGTTTCCTTTGGCAGGCAGCATCTTCTTGGAGTAATATGCTACAGGATGTAGCATACTATCCCCTCCTTCCTGAAAAAGGACCCCTCCCACCGCAAAGTCAGACACATTGGTTTCCAGAACAAAAGGTTTGGAGGGATCTGGCATGGCCAGGACGGGGGCAGAGGTGAAGGCAAGTTTCAAGGTTTCAAAGGCGGTGGTACATTCCGGAGTCCAGGTAAAGGTGACCTTGTCAGAGCAAAGGCGGGTTCAGGGGGAGGTTAATGTGAGAATTTTTTTGGATGAAATCCCTGCAATAGTTTGCCAGGCCCAAAAAACTTCTCACATCTTTCCTACATTTGGGCATTGGCCAAGACGTTATTGCTTCTACTTTGTCCTGTGCCATTTCAAACCCGCCAGTATTCACTACGTATCCCAGGAATTCAACCTCAGACTGAAAGAATTCACACTTCTTGAGCTTAGCGTGTAAATTGGCTTGGGAGAGTTTCTCAAATATGAGGTCCAGGTGGCGCAGGTGCTCCTTGTGAGACTTGCTGTAGATGAAGATGTTGTCCAGATATGCCACACAGAAGCGGTCAAGGTATTCCCCTAGGACGGTGTTGATCATCCTTTGGAAGGTGCTGGGGGCATTGCAGAAAACAAAGGGTATCACCAGATACTTGTACAGCCCATATCAGGTTTTGAAGGCAGTCTTGTACTTGTCTCCATCCTTGATTTGGATTTGGTTGAACACATCTTGGAGATCAATTTTTGAGTACACCTGGGCTCCAGTCAGTACATCACAGAGGTTGTTGGCATTGGGGATGAGGTAGCGGTTCTTCACTGTTATGTTGTTCAGTTTTTAGTAATTCACGCATGGGCGCATCCCACCATCTTTTTTCCTACAAACAGCATGGGTGACAAGCAGGGGGCCTTTGGCACTCAGATGAAACCCTTTTTTGTCATATCTTCCAGGTATGCTTTCAAGGCTACTTGTTTGCAGTGGTTGCAGCTGTAGATGGGGCCGTGGTGAGGTTGGGTTCCCAGAATCAGGTCTATGGCGTGGTTGTATATTGAATGGCTGGGTAGTTTTGTGGCTTCTTCTTCACTAAAAACATGGTCCCATTTCTGTAGGGGGTAGGTAGTATTCCCACACTAGGTTCTATCTTTGTGGTTAAGAGTTTGTTGGTAGGGGTTCAGCCATGGCTCATGCAAAAGGGGACAGTGTTGCAAGATCCAGGTTGACCCAACATGGCGGTTTGTTTGCAATAGTTCAGGATCAGGCCATGTTTATTGGACCAGGAGTCACCCAGTATGAGGGGGTGGAGTAGTCTGGGTAAAAGGATCAGTGATGATGGGTACACATTATGTCCAATTGTCAACAGGAGTTCTTGTTCACACTCATAGCCAGTGTCCAGAGAGCTGTTTCCCATGACTACTTGTAGGCTATGCTCTGAAGCTGTCATGCCTAGTTCCTTTGCCAGGCCAGCGTCAATGAAGCTTTCATCAGCTCCTGTATCAATAAAAGCTTCAATTTGGCGCTTGTTTCCCAATAGTTCTATGGTCACTTGGATGAATTTTTAAGACTGGGAAAAAGTGTTTATTTGCACCAGTGAGACTGGGGCAGTGTTCTTCTTAGGACAGGCTCTGGTCAAGTGGCCCGCCTTGTGGCAGTGGAAACAGAGTCCTTTGCAATAGTGTTGTTGGAGCTCTTTGGGTGTCATTCCTGTTCTATTGGGGGTTGGTGCTTGGGTTTGGCGGGTCTGGGTAGGGCCAGCATTCTCTTGGTTCATTCTAAGGCCCTTGAACAGAGGAACCAGATTGTCTAGGCTGAGGGTGGGGGGATGGTGCTTCAACAAGTCCTTCATTGCTAAGTTGACTCCCTTTCGGAAGATGATGGCTGCCAGTTTGTCTTCCAGTTGGGTGCAAGTCTTTAGTTTGAGGAATTCTTCAATGTAAGCTTGGATGGGGCAAGCAACCTGCTGGATTTCCAACAAGGAGTTCAGGGCGTAGTATCTGGTGTTGTGATCTTCCCCTGTGGCCATCAGTTTGGCTTCAAACTTGGCATAGTCTAGGCAAAATTCCACGTCTTCAGCAGTGGCTTTGCCAAACCAATCAAGGGCGTCTCCTGATAGCATGGCAGCTACTCCAAGTATCTTTTTGGTGTCACTGGAATAGGATGGGGTATTGGCTTGAAAATGTAGTCAGAGCACTGGCATGGCGCGGCAGGCCTCTTTGAGAGTGAGTTTTCCCATCTGGGGCATCTCCACTTTGGTGAGGGATTGGTTGACTATCACATTCTGAACCTGAGAGGAGGGTCCTTTGGTGGGTTTGGTGGCGGGGTCAGAGTTCTTGGGGTTGTCTGGGGTCACGTTCATATTCTTCCACGCAGAAGAGATCAGGCTCTTGGTCATCATAAATGTTTAATAAGTGATTATCATTACAAAAAACATACAAGATACCCCAAGAATAATCAACATCTTGGGGCTCAAGGTACCAGGTTTAAAAAAGATTATCATAATGTCAGGGAACCAACCCTGATTGGCTGGCTCGCTAGTGTTTGGGAACTGGCAGGTTGTGGACTGGGTGGGCAGAGCCCACCAAAGGATTGGTGCTAACTTAATGAGGTAGGACATTGACTTGCCCACCCACAACCATGGACCGGCGGCTGGGACGGTAGTATCTATTACTTCTGTGAGAGTAATATATACAATTCCAAAAAGCTTTTTGGTATGGTCCAGTGGGAGCTCAGCGGCAGAGGCAGGCATTGGTTTGGGGTTTGATGGGTGGTTCCATGCCCATTTGGTAGGCGGGATGGAAGTTGTATTTATCTCTGAACAGGTGGGGTTTGGTAACGTACCAAGGGCCTTCTTGGTTGTATCTGGTTAACTCGGTAGTTCTGGCTGAGGGATCCCGGGCTAGTATGTTGTTGGCGGTGTAGTCCTTGTACTCAGGCTTTAAGGGGTACTCTGTTAAATGGACAGGACCAAAGGGAGCACCAGGCGGGCGTTACGTAGCTAGCGGGCTGGCAGGGGGTTCAGATGATCTTTGAGTTAACTGGCAGATGACAAGAATAAAATATGGCAATAATTGGGGAAACTAATATCTCATAACCTTTATTTAAAAATGACAATGGGGGTTGATCTTAGCCTGGCAGGTATTTATACCACGCTGCCAGGCTTCACTACCTGGTCAGGTTTTCTGGGCTTGGGCGGGTTAGCGTCGGGTGTCTCAGATGGCAGTGTGGCGCTTGGCACTGAAAGTTTGCCACTGGCTGCTTTGGGGTGAGAAGACTTCAAATCCTTCTGTTTATCAATTCAGGTATTGGGTTTTTCTTTGGGTTCAGGGCCTTCCCTGGGACTTTGGGGGAGTTCAGAATAACTTTCAGGGGGAAATTTGTCTGTTTTACCGGGCAAACTGCTGGTATCAGGAATTGGCACGTTGGGGAAATTCCCAGAATCTTGCACTGGCGGTTTTCTTACAGAATCCTGAGGGGCAGCTAAGGGTTTGGGTCCTGGCGGGATGGCAGCAACTTCACCAATTAGTAGTGGGTTATTGCGTTCCCAGCCTATGAGTCTGGCAGTCTGCAAAGGGTTTTGTCCAGGGTTCAACTCTGATTCTGTATTTTGAGATTTAGGAGCATCCAAATTGTCATTCCTGACACATGTTGATACTCTGTGCAGCAAGTTAAGGTCTCCTTGGTATCAAACAGAAGAGATTCTCAGTAATAGTAAAGCTGTAACTGACAGACAGTTTTCTGGAGGCCTTCATGGCCTAATGTCTTGTGCACTGCCATGATTAAGGATGGTCTTTTGAAAGGGGGGTGGAAAACATATTTATTCCCTTGAGGATACTTGTAGAGTTATCTGTCTTCTACACTACAATCTTTCATCAGTTCCCAAAGAATGGCCTGGATTTCATTGGGATCATCTTCAAACCAGCAAGTCAGCATTTTTTTCATACAGTATATTAGCCTCTGATAACACTATGTCAACTGTTGGTAGTTGGGAGAAGCAGTATGTGTTCTGATTTTTTGCTCCCAGCCAGTGTACAATCTTAAAGTTGAAACCCTTCAGTTTTAAGGCCCATTGTTCAAGGCTCTCTTTTGGCTCTCTTAAGTTCTGAAGTCAATTTAGACTGGCATGATCAGTCACAACTGTAAATTGGACTCCATAAATGTATAATTGGAGTTTTTATAGGCTTAGATCACCACCAAACATTTTCACTCTGTCACTGTATAATTCTGCTCATGAACATTCAAGGAGCAGCTGGCATAGGCCACTGAATGCTCCTCTTCATTGTTGATGTTCTGCAACAGTGATGCTCCTAGTGCACTTAGAAAATCATTGGTCTGGACCACAAAAGGCTTGCTTAAGTTGGTGAACATCAGTAAAAGACTACCCAACAAATTTTTTCTTAATAAGTCAAAAGCAGACTGACATGCTGTGGTCCACGTAAAGGGTACTCCGTTATTTAGTAAGTTGAAAAGAGACTCCCCCATGTGTGAGAAGTTTGGAATGAAACACCAGTAGTATCCTACTATGCCAAGAAACATCTAGATGTCATATTTGCTTTTGGGCTACTTAATCTTGGTAATGGTCTCTATCTTGGCAGGCTGCAGGCGTAGTCCTTTAGTGTCAATAAAAAATCCCAAGTATTTAAGCTGGTCTTTAAAGAAATGGGATTTTCTAGGCTTGATCTTCAAGTTTTCCACTGCTAGTTTTAAAAAAAACAGCTTCCAGGTGCTTCAGAGGATCTGTGAACATCCTAGAGAAGAGAATTGTTGAGTTGCATTCTACTATACTGAAATAGGAGAAAACTTGGCAGAAATTCTTTATGGCAAAATACTTGTAGTTCTAGATAAGCGGGAGTTAACAACCTGGGCATTGCAACAAGGCAAAGTGTATTACATTTTCCCCCTATTTTAGGATGGTGTAAATTATGAGTATTTCTAGACAGCAGGAAGAGGGCGCTTAAAGCTTATAGGGAATAAAAAAGAAGAATATAGATAAATTTGATTCATTTAAAAAGGGAAACTACCTTAAATACCAATGGAATTGATCTTTGTATCATTAGTGGAGACACCAATGTGGCATAAGGATAGTAGAGACACAGGTGACTAAATAATTGATCTTGATTAAACCTGGGCAAACCAAAAAATTTAATTTAAAAGCAAAAACCTCTAGTTTGAACCTTTTACCTTGGACCAAACTATCTGTACGTCCAATTGATAGTACCTGCAAAGTTGAGTTCACAACAAATAGCTTATTTTAAAGCTCATTATCTGCTGGTTAAATCAAGGGTATAGTTGGGAAACATGATAAACAATCTGTATTCTGGTGGAATGCACCATCACAATGAAAGATTTTTATAGTCATAAGCCTGAAGCTTAGTATCCCAGTGCACAAGATGTCTTTCATGATACTTGAGTGTTTTGATCCATTTAAGAGAGGAATAATCGGTTAATACTGTGAAATAGACACCATAAAAATGCACTATTAATTTCTGACAAGCATATACAACAAACAGACACTCACGTTCAGTGACAGTGTAATTTATCTTGTGACTATTCATTATGTGTGATTGATACCCAATTAGATGTTCTTGATCCTCATTTTTTATCTGGGGTAAAGCTTTTCCTATGAAAGTTAGACTATCATCTGTATGAACTATGAAAGGGAAGTCAAAGCTGGGGTAACCCAATACCAGTTCAGTTATCAGAGTGTTCTTTAAATTATCAAAGGCCTGTTTGCAACCTGGGTTCCAATAAAAATTATGTTTTTCTTTAAGAGATGGAATAAAGGGCCTCCCAATACATCAAAGCTTGGAATGAATCCTCTATATTACCTAATCATACTCAGGAAAGCTTGTGTATCATACTTGCTTGATAACGTCTGCATGTGTTTAACGGCTTCTATCTTAGCAGGTAATGTATGTAAACCATTTTTACTAATTATGCAGCTCAAGAATTTGAGGGTTTTCTTAAAAAGTATACTTTCTGGGCTTTGATTTTAGATTAGCAGTTATTAAGTGCTGAAATACTACCACAAGATGTTCAAGGTGCTGCCCAAATGCTTTAGAAAACACATTAATATCATCCAGATATATGAGAACACAAGAGATCTTCAATTATCTCATTACAGTGTCCATTTCTCTCTGGAAGGCTGCAGGAGCACTTTCAAGTTCTTTAGGCATTCTGGTTGGTTGGAAAAGGCCTGGCTTAGGGATAATTGTGCGCTTCTCTTGATCTTCAACAGGGAGTTCTATCTTCCAGTAGCTGCCTGTTAAATCCATATGGCTAAAAATTGGGGCCCTCCTAGTTTGCCTAGGGTGTTGTCAATTTTTGGAAGAAGATAGGAGTCCTTCTTGGTCACAGAGTTCAATTTTTAATAATCAATGACAACTTGTTTGTGCCATTTTTTTTCTTGACAATCAATATGGGTGACACCCATGGGCTTTTTGGGGGCAAGTAGTTCAGCTGACAAAAGATTCTGTAGTTTTTTTGTTCAAAATAGCTTTTTTTGACTCAACTTCTGTGTATAGATCAGAGACAGAGGGTGCTGTACCTTGGGTGCCCAATATGTACTTAAGACCTAGAGCTTTTCCAATATTGTGATCATGCTCAGCAAATAATTCTTGGTATCAGCAAAGATTTTAAGGGCTTGATACTTCTGATCTTCAGATAAACCTAGCAAGGATTTGCGTGGAATTAACAGCTGTGCACTAGGGGTGCTGTAAGGGAGTGAAAACTCATTGAATTCTCAAAAAAGTGTGATTTAAGTAAGGTTTGTATTCTCCTTAAACTTCAGATGGCCCAAAAGCTGGGTCTAATCAATCTGTAGCAGAGTGCTAGATAAGCTATCAAGTAGAACATGTATTTCTTCACTTGAAGGCAGGACAATATCAGGGTAAATTCAAGGTTCTAAATAGGAACTGTAAAGTAGACCAAAAGCTTCTATGTGAAGACTTTTGGGGAAGCTTAGGCATAATCAAGTATAGTTTATAATCTGGGATTCACACAGGATAGCAAAGTCACTTGAAGAGTAGAGTGGGATGCCCTTATACTTCTTGGTAGCCAAAGGAAGCTTACTGATCTTATTTTGATGCAGTGTGTAAGTAATAGGCAAGTCTCTGTCAGAGTATTGTATATTAATATGATGAAAATTCTTGGCAGGTAGATCTTTTTGTCTGTCACTGTGGTAGAACATATGGACTGAAGGGCCTATGATGCCAAAAGTGCTATCCTGATAGTTTATGATAGTATAGTACATTGTCATAAAACTAGTTTCTATCAACATATACAGTAGCTTTTATTATGTAAGAATATAGCAAGCACTGTTACTACTATCTTCAAAAACAAAGTGAAAGAGAAGAGTAGGTCCCACTGCCTTGGTCTTTTAAGGTCCTGCAGTGATAAACTCTTTATTTTAGCACAGTTCAGGTAATAATTTTAGCTTCTTCACTAGCATAGTTGAGAATATGTTCCCTGGTGTGTCAGAGTCTAAAATGACAAATAAAATTAGCTTATAGACTACTAGCTTAATTAATGTAAAATTGTGTTTTTCTCTATAGACAGGAGATGGAATCTTAGTCACCTATTGACATATAACCCTTTAAATTGAGAAAGAAACACGTTTAAAGCCAAAGTGACCTCAGGCTTTAATGCTTTAAAGGTGTCCAAAGTAGTAGAAACCTTAACGGAGTGTATAACTTATGCTAGTCTCTTCACTCTATCACTCTCATGAGTCACCTCACATTAAAGTTGTGATAATTGTTTGGTATAGGGAATGAACACTGTGTTAACTGCTTCTTGGAAAAGAAGAATTTCTGTATGGATGACCTGTCTTTTAGTCACAGTATTAACAGCAAGTAAACAATAAATTAGATCTTCATTCACTTATTCATCAGGCAGATATCAATGAAGGAAGGCATCTTGATCCACACAGCTGGCATCATCCTCAGGCAAACATCTCAGATTGGGATCAGTTTCAGGTGGTGAAGAGAGGTTATTAAAGTTAGAAGTCCAGTTTTATCCTCAGATCAACTGCTTAGCAGAGGTTTGCCTCCTATTTACTGTCTTTTTCTTAATTGAGATCCTTGTCTGCTTCCTTGCTTCCTTTATTATCTACATGGAAAATGTTGGCCTTAGGCTGAGAGAATTTGTGTGATAGGTGCCCAGATTGTCCATATTTGTAGTAAGTACAAACAGTGATATTAGTAGTGAGAAGAGAGCTTAGTTTAGGCTTCTAAGGTATATTCTTATTCTCTGCAATTGGGTTGCATTTATAAGCAGGGAATGGGGCTTCAAAAATCCTTAAATCAGCCTAGGTGGCACATTAATTCTGGTACAGTTCTTGCACCATAAATTCCTTATTTGAGCACAATGGAAAGTTCTCTGTTTGATCTAACATAATTCAGCAGTGCTCTATTGCATCTACAAGGAATTCAGCTTCTATTGATACTAGGGTCTGGGTCTTCAAATATAAATTCTATAAAAATTCCATCAGGGTCCTGCCCTTCTTGATTTTCCATTATGTAAACTCCATCATCCAACAGAATAGCAATTCCTCACTGCCAAATTAAGCAATTAAAGCCCAGAATACATTCTTATATGCTCAGTCTTGCTCATTTAGGCAAGGTATAATGATGATTTGGGTCTCAGAATCAAGGTAGTTAAAGATGATTGTGTTATTCATAGTGTTGTTGAATACATAAAGGGAGTTGTAGTACAGGAAAATAAAAATGAGGATATTTGACTTCTTATCTGTCAGGGACTCACTTGAGATGGAACAAGTTCCCAATCTTGTGAAACAAGGCCCATAAGTTAAGTCCTGCAATAACCAAACCAATAGGAACTGTAACCATAGAAAGGTATCCAAAGTGTCCCAGGTATGTAAACCTTCCCATCATGGAGCTAAACCTTCCCAATAGGTAATACCCTACCAAGTACGTCAACAAGTAGAAGGATGCATTGGGTCTAACTAAGGAAGTTTTGGCTGGTGGAGGTGGAGTAGTGGAGTGGCCATAATGAAACTTTCTTTCCTAGTGTCCTGAGGGATATTTAAACCACCCATTAGCCAAAGACTCCTCCTGGCAGGATTCATTGGGTGAGGAGTTATGTCAGTATGTAGTGGGAGTTAAAATTTCCAGAGCCAATACCACAGATAAGAAAGAAACTAGAAACCAGAACAGGAAATAACTTCCCTTCATGGCTTCAAAAAAGGATTTAAAAGATGAGTGTAAACAAGCTGAAATAGAAAGATGATCTTTATTGTTGGAACAAGTGAAAATAATAAATTTAGCTCACTTAAATACCCCAGTGGTTTAGCTACAAACATTTAAGAGGTTAAGTGAGTGGAAGAGGACTTAAAATCAAGTTTTACTAAAATTATGGCTGAGATTATTTTCTCTAAAATTAATGATGGAATATTTAACTTAATAATTTCAAGAATAAAGTTATGAAAGGAGAGGATAACAGGAACAGCCACAAGAGGCACTACAATTAAGCTAGAGTTCCTGCTACTATCATTTTAAGACTTATACACTGCTTCCTTCTCATATGGGTCCAGCAGTTTAGATAGTGAAAGGAGTGGTTCAGCCAGCCAATCAGTGTTTGAACAGTAAGTGATGTTGCCTAGTAAGACACTGGCTTTTTTGGAACTAGAAGCAAAAGCAGGAGCAAAATTTAACTAATTTAATTCATATAAATAGTTAATATATGCTGATTAGTTGGGTTTAAAATAACTATATGATTTTCTTTAGGGTTCCAAGTTTGATCCCTGTCTGGCTTCAAGCTAGAGTTCCATCTGGTGTCAAATGCTTTTTTGGTGTCTTGTAATATGGTGTAAACATAATTTATGTAGTCAGGGAAGAATTCCCTGAAATTATCAAACTTAGGTAAGTTGGTAATTTTGAAGTTCTGAACAACAGTAGATATGTTATATCCAAAACCTCTATAAGCTGGTTGAAAAGTAGTTCTTTTTTGAAATGTGCAGAATTGTGATTCAGACACAGCTTGTCTTACATCCTGTGTAGGATTTGAGGATAATTCAGGCTGATCATGTAAGAGTGTTTTTCTTCTTTTCAACACAATACATGTGATAATTATCTTGTAAGTAGCCTTTACTATCTTTTTTTGTCATTTTTGTAACTATGAAGCAATCTTGTGTCCCCTAAAAATTCTTGGCTTACTGAAGATACTGTCATGTATAAGCTTCCAAGAAGTAGAATAAACAAAATAAAGGGGGAAATTAAGAAGAGAATAATACTTTATTGATAAGAATATTGAGGGTTATATAGTATCATGGGAAGCCACATATTGTCCATGTACATCATGGTAGTCATGTGGTTTATCCAGGTAATGTTGCGCCTAGGGCTCAAAAGGTTAGATCCCCATATTAGATGGGCAATTGATAAGAGTGCCACCAACTTAATGAGTATTCAGGGAATCAATCAGTGAATTACTTCCCCAAGAGAGTGTAATTGTAGATGCTGCAATAATAATATGCTGGTTTAATTTTTAATTAGTTCAGGTATCTTGAAGCCTTGTTTTTCACAGGGATGTTGGTGTTGTGTTCTGAGGCGCAGCACAGACACACACCGGGAATCCTAACCCTAGTATTGTATTCTAATAAGTCTCAGTTAGAATGGCAGGGAAGGCTATGCAATGAACTTGTGGCCCTGATTGAATAATATCTACTAGACATGGCTATAGAGGCGCCAAGGTACTGGGAGACACAAAGACAAAAATGTGAATAGAACTTAATTTTTATTGGTGAATAAGAAATGGAATATATAGTAGTTGACAATATCACAAAACACCTACAAGGACGGTAGGATCACTTGCCACAAGCATGAGTGGGGCAAGTGAGTTGCACAGAATCAGGAAACTGAACAATTAAATTTCCCAATTCAGAGCCAGACTCATTTTGAGGGGCAAAAGCAAAAGAGAAAGATTTGTCTTCAAACTAACCCATCAAAGGCAAAATCAAAACATGGTGAATGGCAGCATTCACAATATTGCCCCCCTCTAGATTGGTCTTAGGGGGTAGTACTTGTGGAGGAACTTGGCATGCACTCAGGAAAACAGACGACCACTGGAGAGGAGTTTCACAGTGTACTATGACCCTTGTTTGAAGGTCACTTCTACAATCCAACCCACAATGTATCTAGCTTGTGAGCGCGTCCTCCTACTCCATGCTGATATTAGAGAACATGGTCCCCAATATTGAACTCAGGCAAGGGAGAGCGTCCAGCATTGTCAGGAGAGAGCCCAAGCATCTTGGTCTTGTACGCAGAAGTGTATGAAGTAGCCTGCATATCAATGATGCAGTTGACTAGATATTTGATATGGTCATCAGGGCTCATAGCCTTATCAGAGGAGATTAATGGGGCTCCCAGGAGCAATGGAGTGGTAGTCTCATGCCCATACATCATAGCAAAGGGAGAATACCTGGTGACACAATGCTTGCTAAGGCAATAAGAAAAGAGAGCAGAGGGTAAGTATAGATCTCAGTTGGCAGCATCAGAATAAGTGAGTTTCTGCATGATAGAAACCAGAGTCAAATTTGCATGCTCAACCGCCCCATTGGTAGAAGAATTATAGGGGGCAGAGAAAGACTGGTGAGATCCCAAGGCCTCAACAACAGAGGTTAACAGCTTGGCGTTGAAGTTAGTCCCATTGTCAGACAATAACACTTGAGGGCAGCCATGGCAGTAGAAAACGTCTTGCAACAGGAAGGCAGCAGTTGTCTTGGCAGTGATGTACTTAGTAGGGAAATTTTCTACCCACTTGCTAAAATGATCAACAGTAATTAGGATAAAACAGCAACCAGAGCAGGAGCAAGGGAGAGGCCCTACAGTGTTGATACTGACAGTGTGAAATGCGTGTTGAGGGGGAACTAGCTTGAACTTGTGAGAGGCAGCTCAAGGTTGCTGTAGCTGTTAATTGTGGCTCTAGCAATAACATCTGGAATCAACAGGCAAAGGTTTTACCAGAAATAGTTTTATGTAGCCAGTCATATGTCTTGACCATGCCTCATCTTCCATCTTCTTATGAGCTTGAAGCACCAACAAAAGACAAAGACTAGGACATACATACGGTAGGTATGAATCTCATACTTTCTTGAAGAGCTCATTGTTGCAAACAAGTGTGTCCTCAGATAGTTTGGCTAAGGCAATTCAAACTTCTTCTGTCTCACTCTTTCAAGAGGAAGGATATTTCATTAGTTCATATAGTCAATTAGCCTCAGCAGGGTGTAGAGAGAGAATGGGAATTATAGATAATCCATCAGCGTCTGATGTTGAATCCCAGGAAGGTGTAGTACTGTGAAGTTGTAAAATTGCAGGCAGAGAGCCCATATAGATAGTTGTCCTTACGGTTCCTTAAGCTGTTGTAACCACTTAAAAAAATTGGTAAGTGATCACAGTGAAATGGGTGCCATACACATAATGGCAGAACTGCTTGACGGCATGCAGTACAGAAAGGTACTCTTTCTCTGTGACACTGTAATTCTTCTCATGCTTGTTTAGGACATGAGAAGTATAAGCTACATGATGATCCACACCCTCCTCATCTAATTGAGCCAAGATTGCTCCAATAGCCAGGTCACTAGCGTAAGTGTAAAGGATATAATAGGATGGGGGCCTCTTTAAGTTTTTGCTTAAGGGTCTCAAAGGCCTGTTGCTGGTGATGGCGGTCCATTTGAAAGGGACATTACATAACAGTTGGACCAAAGGATTGCTAGTGTTGCAAAGTCAGGGATGAATTGTCTGTAGTAACCCATCATGTCCAGAAAGACTTGAACTTCCCGCAGGTTGGTGGGCGGAAGCATTTTGTCAATGGCCTCAACTTTCTTGGCCATGGGAAAAATCCCAGTCTGGGTTACCTCATGGCTCAAGAATTCAAGGCGTTCTTTGAAGAAAGCACACTTAGATGGTTTCAACTTGAGGCCAGCCTCTCAAATCTTTATGAACACTTCTTTGTGGTGAGTCAGGTGATCTTTAAAGTTAGCGCTAAAGACAGTTATATCATCTAAGTACACTAGGACACATGAGAGTTTCAAATCACGGAGGATGGAGTCCATGGCCCGCTGGAAGGTAGCTGTGGAATTGCAGAGTCCTTGCAGCATGCATGTAGGCTCAAAAGGCCTTCAGAAGTGATGAGCACAGCTTTCTGTCTATCCTTGAGAGAGAGATCAACTTGCCAGTAACCGGATGCTAGATCCAAAACAGAGAAGATCTTAGAGCCTCCAAGGCGGCAGAGAGCATCATCAATACCCGGCAAGGGGTAGGAATCCTTTTTGATTAAGGAGTTCAACTGGCAATAGTCCATCACAATACATTGGCCTCCATCCTTCTTCTTTAGTATGAGCAAGGGTGAGGCCCATGGACTTTGGGAAGGAGCCAGTAGTCCAGCCTCTAAAAGTTGTTTGAGTTCTTTAGACACCTGAGCGTCCTCCACACAACTATGGCACTATGGTTTAGCGCAGAAGGGGGGAGCGTCACCAGTATTAATCTGATTAATGACGCCTTTGGATAGACCATAACCAGTGCTATATTTAGCATAGATATCTGAAAACTGATCTAGCAAATCAAGCACCTCCTTCTGTTGGACTGGGGATAGCTGCAGCAGATCTTGCACAGTGAACAAGGATAGGGCTTGGGGCTTGTCTTCAGATAAATTAAAATCCTGGAACATACCAAAGGAATGTAGTGATAGGACGTCAGGAGCATTCAACAACTTGCCATAGCCAACAACCTGACCTCTAGACACATGTATGGGGAGAGCAGTTAAGTTGGCAACCAGCAGTTGAACAGGGTCTTTATGAGAGACATCCAAGATTAAGGGCAGAGATGGGTTTGTTGTGTCCTAGCAAGGGAGAAGAGTATAACTCTAGAAACATACACTCAGGTAACTCATATGATATTTGGGAGTATAGGATAGCTTGAGACCTAGGGGGAATGGTTATAGCAGCAGTGGCTAAGAGAGGAACCCCTTCAAATGCAGGAAAGGTCATAGGAGGGCACTTCATGTTGGATGAATGGGTACAGTATTTTAAAGTGAAAACACCTGTGTGGTATTCTAAGGCACATGTCTTGAGGCGCTTCCCGGGAACTTTAACTGGCTCTTCAAAGATCAAAGGGACCTCATACCCTAAGATAGAGAGGTAGCCATCCTTCAAGTTGATGATCTCATTGTATTCCCTAATGAACTGAGTACCAACTAGTATATAATAACTCTCATTTTCCAAGACAACAGCAGGCACAACTAAGAGTAGCTGTCAAACCACATGGGAAGAGCAGAATAAGCCCCTATGGCACAAGTCATGGATAGCCCAGTTGTACCATATAACTGGTGATAGTTAAGGTTGGGGGCAAGTTTGAGCTTCTTGACAAGCTTTGAGGAGACAACATTAACAGGAGATCCAGTGTCCAAGACGGCCCTGATTTCCACCTTTTGGATGGATATTTCCACACAAGTTTTAGTACAACCAAAGGGTGGAAGGACAGCCAGGATGTTCTGGGCTTCTGCTAGCTTTTTGCCTCATTTTTCAACCATGCATCTCAAGCCTGGAAACTCTTTATAGACAGTTTGGAGAGGAAGCAAAACTAAAACATTCTTGAATAGAGCGTTGGTAACTTCAGCAGCTTCCTCAGATGGCTCTACAATCACAGGAAACCTCTTAGATTGGGTGAAGTATGGACAAGAGAAAACCTCTTTGACTTCAGACAAAGGCTTATCAGTTATTGTAGTTTTCCCAGAGCAAAACTTATAAAGGACCATAATGGTTTTGGGGACAGCAAGAATTGAATACCCATAGGCATCAGGATCATTAACATCTGAATCATTCATGTCAGAGTTGTCAGAGATGCTGTGGAATAGCAGCGGAATGGAGGGAGCCTCAGTGTCAGCAGGCTCAGAGACAGCTACAGAGGAGGGAATTGAAGGAGACTGGGAAGAATTGTCAACTGAGAGCGTCTCTGCCTCTAGGCTGACTGTTCTTTTCCTGCCTTCTCCTTGGGATCAGCCCTTTCAACCTGAGGATTGGTAAACACTCAAGAATAGTGACCTATCTGGCCATAGTTATGGCAACCTTGGCGTCTAGGAGGATTATGCAAGTTCATAGCAAGGATGCAAGGGCCACGGGAAGACTAAACAGAATTAGAGGTGGCACAATTCTCCAGCACAACTGCCCCAGAATGGGTAAGTTGCATATCCTGCAATAGTGTATTTATTCTCTTCATAGAGGAAAGCATAATCTTATGAGCCTTAAAGTGGAGACACAAAAGCCAATTAACTTTGAGGGCTTGAGCGCAAGCCATGTAAGCTTCATGCGCACTTAATTGTCTGCTTGTTATTAGTTGTTGTACTTCCATGTAGAATCTATCTGAAAATGCAGTTTGAGTCTCCTTAGGAAGAAAGCAATGTGCATGAAGGCGTCCTTCTTCACCTCAAAACTAAGGTTGCCACCAAATTTGTCAATCAGGAAGCTGCTTTATTTCTTCCCAAGTCTCAATGGTGGGCAACTCAGGCACTGCTACCTCCTGACAGGTTGGATGCAGGCAGGTTAGAATGTGTTCCTTCTTAACCTCATCAGAGGCTCTCCTCATGGCAGTTTTGTAGATGATTAAGAAAGCTGCAATGATAGAAGTTTTGGGGTCAAAGACTTGCTTAAAGGTAGGTTTGAAGTGTGCTTCAGGAGTTTGACCACCATTGATGCTATTGAGTACATTTTGCGCGGGGAGAATTCTGCTTCAGATTTGGAGGGGGCTGTCTGGCTCACAGATGAAAAACACTCTCTTCAAGAGTAGTCAAGGTCTCAGCAGTGCAGGCACCAGTATTATTAGCTAATGTGGTCTGTTTTTCAGTAACTTCTAGGCGTTGGCCCTGTGTTGTTACTAATATGGAAAGCTCAGTCAGTTGGAAGGTAAGGGAAGGACCCATTGAAAGACAAGGGGCAAACCTTTCATTCACTGAGTCAATTAATTCACTCATTTCTTGCACGTCTTTATCAATTTTTGAGTGGTCCCGTTTCAAGTGGTCCACCTCATTAGCTAGAGAAATCAAATCTCCACAGTGGATTTGGGGGCTCCTGGCAAGCCAGAGCAGCAGCCATATTAATCAATAACCCCACTTGGGCTAGCAGCAGTTGCCACCATTTTGTGTAGGGCAGCAACCTCTTGCTGTAGCTCAGCAACTTGAGTTGTCAAGGCAACCACATGAGGATCAGGATGAGGTGCTTCATTAGGACAATATTGGCTGCAGGTAGACACTTGGAGCTCTTGATTGGCATCCCATAGTCTCTGTTCTCTATCCATCAGATTGTCAGATGGGGGAGAAGGTAGAACATCTGGCTTAGGCGTAGACAATTCATTCACTTGAGTCTGGAGCTTGGCAGCGGCAGTGGCAACCCTTTATTGATCAAATTCTTCACTTATCTTGCAAAGGCCTCTGATAGCAAGGTCTGCTACTTGTTACAGTTGGTCAAAGGAGTTTGCGCTTAACACATGGAGCTGTTGTAAAAGTTGTTTGAAATTGGTGAGATAGGCGTTCAAGGTGGAATCTACTTGGGTTTGCCAGGGCTGTTCCAACTGGTGAAACTCATGTAGACGCTCCCTGATGTATTCAGGGGTGGACTGGCGTATTGGATCAATGAAATTACTTAAGCAAGTTTGGGAAGTGACAGAGTTGCGCTGATTGTCTGACACCAATGAAAACAAGGAGTGGATCCACTGTTGATAGGCAGCAAACTGATCCCAGTGATGAATGACGGCTGCTTGTAGAGACAAAATCTCCTGAACATGGAGCCCTAACACTATTTAAGGGTGGGCTAAGGCAGGTTGTACAAAGGATGGCAATAGGTGCTCAGTAGAGCCAGCCACTGAGAGGAGATGCTGTGGAAATTGCGGTGCCACAATCAATTCATAGTATTCCATTCAACTGAACTGTAGCTGGAGGCAAGGGGTGGCCCCATCACGGGCTATTCCAAGGGCTACTGCCATGACTTGTTCCAAGTCAGGGGTACCCAGAGGGTAAACCACTAGGTGGGAACCATTCCCAAGGTTCAGTACAGTAGGGACAATAGGTGGTTCTGCAATATCTTCCTCAATAGGAGGACTGGTGATTTCAAGGGAAGTTGGCTCTTGTATAGGAGGAGCAAATGACCTGAAAACGTGGTTGCAAAGGGGGTAACCAAGGGGCTTACAGCCCCTGTAGTGAGCACCATTTTTGTTGTGTTCTGAGGCGCAGCACAGATACACAACAGTGAATCCTAACCTTAGGATTGGATTTGTACTAAGTTGTGGTTAGAATGGCAGGGAAGGCTATGCAATTACCTTGTGGACCTGATTGAAATAATATCTAATAGACATGTCTAGAGAGGCGCCAAAGTACTGGGAGACACAAATAAAAAATGTGAATATAACTTAATTTTAATTGGTGAATAATAAATAGAATATATAGTGGCTGACAATACTACAAAACAATACCAGGAGATAGGATCACTTCCCACAAGCATGAGTGGGGCAAGTGAGTTGTGCAGAATCAGGAAGATGAACAATTGAATTTCCCAATTTGGTGCCAGACTCATTTCAAGGGGTGAAAGCAAAAGAGAGAGATATGTCCTCAAAATAACCCATTGTTGCAACCGAGGTTCAAACCTTGCCTGCTAATGTATCTTACAACACACAGGGGGTGCTCAATGAGTCGCCCCTTGACGTATCTAACGTTATGAATGAATGTGGTGGCAATGTCATTTGGCGGGCACTTCATCCTAAATAGGAGTGTTGCTAATTTGACCCGCTGATCC
>QTSX02000753.1:215572-335504 GCA_014839935.2 Entomophthora muscae | reverse complement strand
AGGGGCTTACAGCCCCTGTAGTGAGCACCATTTTTGTTGTGTTCTGAGGCGCAGCACAGATACACAACAGTGAATCCTAACCTTAGGATTGGATTTGTACTAAGTTGTGGTTAGAATGGCAGGGAAGGCTATGCAATTACCTTGTGGACCTGATTGAAATAATATCTAATAGACATGTCTAGAGAGGCGCCAAAGTACTGGGAGACACAAATAAAAAATGTGAATATAACTTAATTTTAATTGGTGAATAATAAATAGAATATATAGTGGCTGACAATACTACAAAACAATACCAGGAGATAGGATCACTTCCCACAAGCATGAGTGGGGCAAGTGAGTTGTGCAGAATCAGGAAGATGAACAATTGAATTTCCCAATTTGGTGCCAGACTCATTTCAAGGGGTGAAAGCAAAAGAGAGAGATATGTCCTCAAAATAACCCATCAAAGGCAAAATTAAAACATGGTGAATGGCAGCATTCACAACAACCTAGCATCTATTGGCCTGAATCCATTTTTTCAAGATCTTCTGAGATCAATTGGGCTTGACTGTAATCTATCAGAGGCTTTTTATATTAATGACTTGGCAGGCTATCACCACTTTACTAAGGTAAGGAGAAGTCAATATAAATTACTGATAAGAAAAATATTATAATTAATACTTACAGAAAAGTTTGCATATTAATTTATCATGTGGGAAAGTTACTGGCCCACCAATGAGGTGGCAAATATGATATTGATCAAATTATAATAAAAATACTCTTTATGTGGGTTTATAAAGATCTTTGCACTAATTAACATCAATCCTTAGATACAAAAAATAAGATCCCATTATATGTGTGAGTCAAGTGAGACCATAATGTTAGATCTATCATGTTGTGATTTAATGGGCACCCCCTGAGTACAACACAGCATCTCAAAATAATCTATCTCAAAATCAATAGTAGATATACCATTTCAATTTATTCAATCAGAATTAAGAAAAAACTATATTAAACAGAAGCTAAATTCCTTTAAAACGGTTTGAAAAGCATATTAGAAAACCTCAGGAATCTAAATCTGCAATAAAAATGGGATTAATTAGTAGCAATAAGACTGTGTAAAGCCCAAAAGTCAAAATACACCCAAAAATAGCACTTTTTATCTATTATATATATGATATATACTTTAAAAGAGGCATATAATAATACCAAATACTAAAGAAAAGCTAAAAATAATAAAGCCAAAAGAAAAATATAATAATAAGTGGAAGAGTTTATTGAACAAAGACTCATAAATTAGTTAAAAGAGCAACAGAGATGGCTTGGATATGTTCAAGCTTTCTATTCTTGGGATATCATTCAAGAACCACCTTGCTAATATCAGTGATATTTTCACTGCCTTAGTTTGCTTGGGGGGACCACCCTTGGTCTTCATGCCAGTCTTGAAGAGCCAGGCAGAGATGGCCTGCTATGTTTTCAAGTGATTAATGCTCTTATTGAATTTGGGCTTCTTGACCCTGACCCTAGTTGCAAACTGGCTATACCACCCTTCAAGAGAGGAGGTGGTCTTGATCAACTTGTCTTTGACCTTCTTGAAGCAGTTCCTAGGTGATTGAGTCCCCGTCTTTTCTGATGTGGTATGCTCCTTGAAAGATGCCAACCCATTGAGTTTCAAAATACTCAATAAAGGGCGCAAAGGCTGCCTGATTGGCAATTATATAGGGATGGTGGAGGAGAGTGTCATAGAAGGCATTGGTTTCCTTCTTTCTTACTAGGGCAAGGTCAGGAAAGCAATTGAACATGTCCTTGACCTTTTTGGTACCTTCTGAATTGACAAGCCCATGGATATTAATGCACTTTTGAAGGCAGCAACAGAGTGCTTGTGGGAAGTGAAAATAACACCCCTTAGTGGGGTTCTTCAAGACTTGAGTAAAGAAAATTTCCTGAGCCACTTCAAATTTGATTACCAGATGTATATGGTAGGGAAAGCTCTTGAACATCTTTTTGATGAGGGTGGTGTCCTCTTCCTGGGAGATGGTCTTTTTCTTACTTCTCTGGTTCTCTTGAGCTCCTCTTCAATGATTGGAATGATTTCATAATGTTTGTTCTTCAAGATGATGAGAGTATGAATATATGTGTCCTGCTTTTTGTCAGCAAGGAAGTAGAAACAAGGGGAGAGACTAGATTGCCAACCTGCTTGTGGATGTTAAAAATCTGGCTAAATAGAATCTGAGAAGGTTGAGAAGTTGCAAGTAGCTAGTCAGGCTTTGCATTTGAGAAAGCTGTGTAAATACTGACTTGTGGCAAAGAAGATCATAAGTGTTGTAACTGTGCTGTTTTAGCAGAGTTACAAGGGGAAAATATTTGAAGACTAGAAAATATTATTTATTGAGAGATAGTTGCTATATAGCTGGTGTGAATTGTAGAGATCAGGAAAATGGTTGTGTTGATCACTCAGATGGATGGTGAAGGGGGTGGCTTGATACTGATAATGAGTCAAGTGCTAAATTAATTTATCCACTGTATGAAATAATCATTTATTCATGGTGATCTTTCTGGTAATTTGAGTTGACTTCCTTGTTTGGATACGGGTCACTAGGAAGCCGGATTGCAGGTCACAAACCTGCTTAGCTGGAACCTTGTTGGTAGGTTGACCCTGCTGTTTTGACAACTCCTTTTCAGAATATTTGCTAGTGATAAAATTCCTACAGCTATGTTGGTATACATCCTTCTCTCCTGGGCTAGGGTAGAAAATGTGGTGAGTTTTATTTATGATAAACTATGTGAAAACAGGGATAAGGTTTAGGAGTTGAGATTGGAGTTTATTTGAATTAGAAGGAAGATTCCCTTGGAAAACTTTTGTATTTTAGCCTATTTTAGAGAACTATTTTTTAGTTTTTCAAGTCTTGGGTTCCTTTCTTTATCTTTTTGAATCATTTTACTTGGTCTTGGGCTCCTATTGTAGGCCTTTGCGCTCTGCTTTACTGGCCTTCTTCTCTTGTTCCACCTTGCTCCTGGTCTTTTACTCCTTTCCTGGTGACTTAGGATCCTTCTCTTATGCCTTGGTCTTCTTGTCTTGCTTCTGGCTCTGGATCATCCCCTTTTTTAAGTAAGTTTCTCTTAAATAGCTCTTTGTTTCAGGTTTTCCCCTTCTGAGCTCCTTCTTTTTAAGGCTTTAACTATTGTGTTTTTTCTTCCTCTATAATAAATTATACCTTGTTTATCACATCAGCCAATCAAATAAGACTTTTTCTTTTAAACTTCCTATTTTATTAGGCTTTTCCCTCTTGTTACATAAATAAAAAACCATTGATAAAATATGCTTTAACCTCCAGCCAATCAAACACCTTGATTTGCTTATTCCTCTGAACAGTTTTCCTGGGCTACCTGCTTCTGCCCTTTGCTTAAAACTATTGTCCCTGCTTTCCAGAGAAACTCTTGGCCTGTGTTTCAAACATTTTCCTTGTTTTTCTCAATGTTTCCCTGTGATTCCTCCTCTTGGAGAAACTCAAATGCCCTGTTGCCTTGCTCTTCACTATACCTAACATCAAAATGTTTTTGCTTGGTCTTTGAATTTTCTCTGTTGTCATTTATATACTTCTGTGAAGTATATAAACCAAAATAAAGGAGAAGTTAAGAAGAGAATGATACTTTATTTGATATGAGTTTAGATTATTATATAGTATCATGAGAAGCCACATAATGTCCATGTACGTCATGGTAGTTATGAGGCTTATCCAAGTGATTTTTCCTCTTAAGTCATGAGGTTTTTACAAGTAGTGTTCCTCTTAGGACTCAAAATGTTTGAACTCTGTAATAGATGATCAAATGATAACAGTGCCACTGACTTAATGATTAGTCAGGGAATCATTTGGCAAGTCACTTGGGGAAATAGTTTCCCAAGATGGAGTAATTTTAGATGTTGCAGCACTATTTTAAAAAATCTTTATAATAAAGGGTATAGTTTACATAGTCAATTAATAAATACTTGCTTATTTCTATATATTCACACTTCTTGTGATATGTTATAGGGCATTTTTGTGATTGTTGAGAGCATTATAATGTGCCATTACTGTAGGACTTATTCTTATATCAAGAATGTGCAGGGTGCTGAGTACAATTAATTAATAAAGTGATGAAATCCAGAAGTTGATATTATAAAAAATTTACACTTAAATATAGTATCAAAACAGCAGGCTTGACCTGCTAGCAAGGTTCTGAGTAAGCAGGTTTGTGACCCGCAATCCTACTATCCAGTCACTTGGAGCCAGACTAGGAAGTAAACTCAAATTTCCAAATCCAACAACATGAACAAATGATGATCCCTTACAGTGGATACCTCATTTTGGCGCTTGACTCATTGCCAGGATCAAGCCACCCCCTTCATCATCACACCGTGTGATCAACACAATCATGTTCCTGTTATCCATGACTCACGTTAACTATATAATCATTATCTCTCAATAAAAATCATTATCTAGCTTCTAAATATTTCCCCCTTTTAACTCTACTAAAACAGCACAGTTACAACATTGGTAGCACAGATAGGTTTTCCATCCTACTTTTTATTCCCCAAAATTCCGCTTGTTGCCTGTACTTGCCGCAGCCAACAAATCCTTGATAGAATAATGTCTGGCCTCCTAACAGACTGGACACGGTACACACCTGGTGCCAAGATACCTGATGGGTTTGTCCTCTACCAAAATATGGTGATACCCCTTCCTGTCAGGATTCAGAATCCTGACAACATTTTATATCAATTTACTTGGTTTTGCCATGTTCAAACTCGATTTTAAATAGGTTTTTATATTAACTTAATTCAATTATACCATTTCCGAGTGCTTTTGCAGTCCAAATACCTTTCAAACTATCTGTCTTCTTGCGCATAATTGCTGATCCTCAAAAAATCATATCTCTGCGGCTAGAGAACTAATCTCAACGTTTAAAGGCATTCATGAAAGCTGAGACCAAGAGGAATCTATTGGTGTCATTATTGAACCACTGTTGCATGTTCCAATATACCTTCAAAATGCTATATCCCTCTTGTAGCATACTTGACTTCTCTCATTCAAGAATTGATGAGTATAAATTACCTTTCCCTTTCTCTTTCTCTTAACCCTTATCTACCATTCTCCTTATGTTGATTCAATAAATCTTATGGTTCTTCACTCCTGTCCTTGTCTTATTAATTATCTTGTCTTGTCTCTTTCTGGATCCTCTTGGATGAATTATAAGATAATTGGAGTAGTCAATGGTTTGAAGTTCTGGTGGCTCATGGAATCTTATTTCCATACTTCATTACTGATATTCCCGTGTTCAATGCCCTGTCCACCCAAGGGTTCTTCCAGGCTCCTTTTGCCATGCCTTGTGCAACTGATGAAAATAACATGCCAGCCTACGTAGCCCAAAGACTTTGAAGCGCTGCCCTGGAATCCTTTGCCTGGGCCAATGACAACAACACTGCTGCATGGATCCAGTCTGCCCAAAGCAACCTGGCCCAAATGGAATGCCCACAGCAATTCTGGATTGCAGAAATCTCCATCTGACTGACTCACAGCGCTGGCACCTGGTGCAACAAGTGGCATGAAGAACACACATAAAAGGACTGGGATACCTTCAAACAAGACTTCTTGGCAATATTTGTGCTTAAGGACACCACACTCATGATCATACGTCAAGTAAAGAACTTAACCCAGTTGGGCTCTGTGAAGGAACTCACCCGCGCCTACAAGGAACTCTGACTACGCGCACCCTCTGATATGGCTTTTGACACCCCAGCCACATACCTCATGTACTACGACACACTCAAGTTGCATGTAATGAGACATGTGAACCTGGATCAAGTGACCAATCTACAGAGTCTTTTCTTGTGAAGAAGAGAAAGCAGAACAAACGCCCAACACTCTCTACAAGGCGCAAACCAGAAAACAAGAGAGGCCCAAAGACTCTCACCCAGCCGGGCGCTCCAGTCAACCACCCCCTGGGAACAACAGCAGCAGCACAAACCATAAACCCACATATTCAAATGGACATGGAAATGGAAGCAAAGGTTAGTCAAATTTTACCCATTTCCATATCACTGCCACACAAGGCAACCAAGACAAGGGAAAAGCCTGGGGAGAGCATTAAGCAAGTCAAGCTCTCCCTGCACAACTCCTGACTCTCTCAATGATGAATATCAACCCAAGGACGTGGACCAGTGTACAATAATCCAAGTTCCCTCAGAGGACCCAGTGCTTTACACAATTGCCAGACACCCCAAAAAACTGATGTCTTACCCTTTCTGCTTTTGCAGTTACACAGGCTTGGCACTCCTGAAAATGAGCGCGGATTGAACCCTAATCAACAGCAGCTTTGTGAACAAGTTCAAGCTAGCCACTAATCCTTTGCGGATTAAAAATGTGGTCCTGGCTGACAAACATCACATTGCTGTGACAAGGGAAACCACCCCCTTCTCTGTCATGCTTGAGAACCTCCACTCCACCATCCAAGGTCCCATCATCAACTTCCCAAAGTTTGACATTGTACTGGGGTTAGACTGGTTACAAAAGAAAAATCCTCATGTAGACTGGCTGGCCTTGGTATTGACCATCAAACACAAAGGCGTCAACCACCAGATCTACCCTGACTCAGTGGACCAACTCCTACGCAACCACATTTTTGTGCGCATCACAGAGACCCTGGACAAAAAAAGAGAACCTGAAAGAAATTGACTGGGACTCCTGACAGTACAAGATCATACACTTCAAAGATCACCAGGACACCACTACGTCTCAGGATTGCAAAATTGTGGCCTGTCATCCAGAAATCTTCAAGGAAGCTCTACCTGGGTTGCCTCCAGAGAAACACATTCAGCATTCCATTCTTCTCAAGGGAGCTTTACCCAAAGAGCAGCCCATCTATTGCCTGACCCCAAATAAAGACAGCACCCTACACACCTACCTCAAGGAGGCCTTGGAGAAAGGACTTATTTGTCCCTCACAATCTCCCTTTGGGGCCGCCATATTCTTTGTGGCCAAGAAGAATGGCACCCTGCACCTAGTCACAGATTACCAAGCCCTAAATGAAGTCACCATCAAAAATTGTTACCCACTACCACTTATTGACAATATATTTGATGCCCTGGGCGGCGCCACATTCTTCTCTAAGATTGACCTAACTGCAGGCTACAATCAGATCTGTATTAAAGAGGAAAATACCCCAAGACAGCCTTCTGTACTAAGTACAGCTCATACAAGTATGTGGTACTCAATTTTGGAATAACACACGCCCCTTCAACCTTTGTGACATTCATGAACAAGGTGTTTGCCCCTCACATAAGCAAGCACACCTTAGTCTACTTGGACAACATTATTGTCTATAGCCCCTTGGTAGAGCAGCACCACAAAGACCTGGAGGCAGTCTTTGCTACCCTGGCAAAACACAAGCTTCTAGCCAAACCCTCCAAATACCAGTTCTTCCGCAAGCAACTACCTTTCCTAGGGCACATAGTCTCAAAAGATGGCATCAAGCCCAACAGTCAGAAGATACAGGCCGTCTGCAAAATACCACCACCCAAAGACAAGTCAGAACTCTGCACGTTCCTAGGAATGGTGGCCTACGTACACTGTTTCATACCTGACTGCGGCGTCTTGACTGCACCCCTGTCCACCATAACTGGAGCCAAATCCAAGTTTTTATAGACCCCCCAGTGTGACCTCTGCTTTAGACACCTCAAGGAGAAGATCACAACAGCACCTATCCTGCAATACTCCAAACATAATGGGGAGTACCAAATGGAAACCGACGCCTCAGACACATCCATTGGGGGGTACTACAAATAAAAAACAATCATGGTGACTTCCTGCCTGTAGCCTACAAATCACAAAAACTGACAGACGGCAAGTGTTGATACCCTATCCACAATAAAGATTTGTTGGCCATTGTACACTGCCTAGTCAAATGGTTTTGTTATCTAGAACAACAGGAAGAATTCACGGTGTTGACTGACCATAAGTCACTCATATATTTCAAAACCCAAGAAAATCTATCCTGCTATCAGGCCTACTGGGTGGAACTCTTGGAGAGATTCAATATGCTCATACAATACAAGACTGGTCCAGAGCTTTTCATGACGTACACACTCTTGCACCTGTACGTCTGAGCCACAAGAGGAGAGAATGGGCTTGACCCAGACTGGCCCATCTTGATACTTTTGACAAAGGACAAATGATTCCCCCTGACACTACAGAAATAACAAAGGAAACAGTCATTAAATACAATCACTTGTTTGCAGATGTGTATGGAACCTTACATCAAAAAATTTCTGACAGAACTACCATCCCTTATGTTCCCACACATTGGCAAGTTGACACCATCCTACGTTACCATAGAGACCTAGGGCACACAAAAAGTTGCAACCTCTACAAATTCCTTAAACACAAAGCATAGTGGTCAACCCTGTACCAAGACGTTCAGGAAGTCTTGGATCAATGTGAAGTATGTGAGAAATTTGCAAAGAGCAAAAGCCACCTAAGTCAGTACTACCTATCCACAAGCAACTACCCTTCAAGGTGTGGGCCCTAGACATTGTAGGCTCCATGCCAGGAAAGCATAATGAAAAAAGTACATCATCACCACAATAGACTTTTCCACACAATGGCCAGTGGCACAAGCAGTAAAGACACATACTGGCAACAACGTGCAACAATTCATAGGAAAAGAAATCATCAGCAAGTTTGGAAAGCCAGAAATCCTGATAACTAACCAAGGCAAAGAATTGATCTCCAAAGATACTAACGTATACCTCTCCAAGAATGGGGTCAAGCCACAATGAGAACACCTTACCACCCTCAGGCCAATGGACATATGGAACAACTAAATGGCAGTCTTGTGCAAGCCTTGGCCAAGCTCACCGCCGGGAGACCTGAGGACTGGTACAAGCAGCTACCAGCTGCACTACTTGTATGCTGGACTTTTGTGAACAGATGCACCAGGAAAAGCCCTTTTGAGTTGGTATATGGCATACAGCCCAATATCATCCAAGCATTATCAGGACCCAAGCTAGAAATTCCAAGCAAGGTTTCCCCTTGCTCAGATCCCCAGGTCATAGAGGCCAATGATGATCAGGCAGAGAGAGAAAACAAGTGTCTAAAAAAGACATTTGTCCCAATCTAAAACAGACATGAGGTTAGTGACAAAGTTTGGGTTATGAACATTGACAAAAGCAAACTACAACTTGAGAAAGTAGGTCCAGCAATCATCTTAAAGGTAAATAAAAACAACACTTAACTTGTGCAAGGACTTGGGAAACGTAAACAAGACAAGGTCCTCCACCATGATTGCCTGAGACCCTACAAGGCAAGACAAAGACAGCGTGAGACTGTCCTATCCACCACAGAGTAGCAGTTAATCCACTATGGCGCCTGGGATCCTGACAACCTGCCCCCAGAGGAGGCCAACCTCCAGTTGGGGGTATCAAAACAGCAGGCTTGACCTTCCAGCA
Organism: Entomophthora muscae; assembly: GCA_014839935.2. Taxonomy (NCBI): domain Eukaryota; kingdom Fungi; phylum Entomophthoromycota; class Entomophthoromycetes; order Entomophthorales; family Entomophthoraceae; genus Entomophthora; species Entomophthora muscae. The sequence goes on along the minus strand of QTSX02000753.1, from coordinate 326,041 downwards.
AGGTTCCAAGTAAGAAGGTTTATGACCTGCAATCCAAATATTTAGTCACTTGGAGCCAGACTAGGAAGTCAACTCAAATTTCAAAATCCAACAATATGAAAAAATGATGATCCCTTACAATGGATACCTTGTTTTGGCGCTTGACTCATTACCAGGATCAAGCCACCCCCCTTCACCATCCCACTGTGTGATCAACGCTATCATGTTCCTGTTATCCACAATTCACTTTGACTATAATAATACCTATCTCTCAATAAAGAATATTATCTAGTTTCTAAATATTTTTCCCCTTGTAACTCTGCTAAAACAGCACAGTTACAACAATAGTGCCAACACTATTACTGTTGTTGGGAATATACTTTTGGGAAGTATAATAAACAAGATAAAGAAGAAAATTAAGAAGAGAATGATAATTTATTGGATATGAATATAGGATATTATATATTATCATGAGAAGCCACATACTGTCCATGTAAGTCATGGTAGTCATGGGACTTATCCAAGTAATTGTTTCTCTTAAGCCATGAGGCTTGTCCAAGTTGTGTTCTGCTTAGGATTCAAAATGTTTGATCACTGTAATAGATGGTCAAATAATGGTATTGCCACCATCTTGGTGATCACTTGGGGGATTAATTCCACAAGAGGGAGTAATTGCATATGTTGCAAAATCTCCCCCTGGGTTACTGGAAGGCAGAGCCCTGGGAATCTTCTTGAGAGCGTCAGGAATACATGCTTGGTACCAATCCAGTTTGGCGTTGGGAACAAGGAGTCTGGAGTTGCGTTGGGATGTTCTTGCTTTGAATAGGCGGAGTTGGTCATGGTGCATACATTTTAATTTGGTTTTTGCGCCAATTCCTTTGACAAGTTAAGTGTTATTACGTTTGACTTCCATGACTATGCCTGGTCCTCGTAACCCTGGATCCAACTTGTGCTGGTCATGGTTGAAACCCCAGATTTTGTGCCCAACCTGGAATCTATCCTGCTATAGTGAGATTGATTCTCTCTCAATCCTTTTCTGCTCCATATCTTCTTGGTCTTTTCTGACACGTTTTACATTGAGATCACTGTCATCTGGCACCTGTTTAGGTATAGGTAACTGTGGTCTTGCGGTAGTGCTAACAAGGGCAGGCTTCTTCCCATAGACAAGTTTATATGGGCTTTTGCCCATATTACAATTGACTTGTGTTCTGCACATCATAAGTGCTGTTGGCAGCATGTCAACCCAGGCCATTGGATTGTTAGCAGATAACTTACTGAGGGCTTCCACTAGTGAGCTGTTTAGTTGTTCTACTTGTCCATTCTCTTGTGGGTGGTATGGGCTGGTAATGATATGCTTTATTTCATTCTTAGTGAGGTAGATATTGGTGTCAATGGCCTTAAGTTTGGTGCCTCTGTCTGTGATCTGGAGGTCAAGATTTCCAAACTTAGCTATGATCTCTTTGCCAATAAATTGTCTCACATCATTGAATTTGTGTTCTTTTGTAGCTTGTGCTACAGGCCACCTGGTTACATAGTTGATAGCTGCTATAATGTACTTTTTGCCTTTGTTATTGCTGGGAATTGGTCCCACAGTATCCAGTGACCACACTTTGAAAGGCTGTGTGATTAATACCGGTATTACTGATTTGGGTGGTGCCTTGGAGCAGGTGTACTTTTCACAGACTTCACATTGTTCCAGTACTTTGTCAAGGATCTGAATGTACAAGTATTCTGGATACCGCCAACTCATTTAAAAACCAGCTGTTGCTCAATCTGATGCCCTTCTAATATACAGCTTGACATGCAGGAAATAGCAACTAAGCCTTATCACATGACTGTCCAAGTATCCAGTGGCTCAAACCCATAATGCACATGACCAACCCCTAGGTTCAATCCAACTAAATCTCCACCACAGCCAAATCTATATAAGCCCAAAGTATTATCCAATAAAATATACTTCTCTTCTTTCTCAATTCTAAATTTGAAGCTTCCCAAAAAGGCGCTTCTCATCACTGGTAGCAGCTATGGTTTTTTGACCACGCCCATGAAAGAGAAAATGACTGACCAAAACCTGCCCACCTTTGCTCACGTACTCATCCAGGCCACATCCCAGGAGACCTGGAAAACGTACTTCTGCGCCCACAACATTGAAAAAGATATACCTAGTGAATGCACTGTATTAAAAGGTCTGGTCATGCCCAAAGCATGTGCCAAGATAATTCAATACAGCCACTCTCTAAAACCATAAACAAACACATAACTGCCTATCACAGGCAAAGTTACCAACATCAAGTACATTGGTATTGGCAAGTTATTTGGTAAAAACAAAGAAAACATCATCAACTGGCTAGACCACTCAGCCGTGAAACTCTGGGCCAGCCGCATTCCCCACAAAAAATGGGTCCAAGAAGCCAGCAAGCGCCTATAAGAGGCTGCAGCTAACTGGTTTGCCACCTGGGTTGGCTCACAAACTGACAACCAGCTTGACAGCTGGGAAGAGTTCAAAGCCAACATCATCTACAATTTCTGCATCACCAAGTCCCTCCAAGACATTGCAATACAGCTCAGCAATCTTCCTCAGAAGACCACTATCACAGCTTATGCCAATAAATTTGAGGAAATACACTGCAAAATTCAAAACCCAACACAAGCTGATAACGTACACATTAGATAATCATTCATCAACAGAATGAAACCCTCTGTTGCTGCCCTCATCCGCCCAGAAGCAAATACCTCCATGCCCACACTCATTGTCAAAGCCAAGCATGCTGAAAAATGCGCAAACATGGAATATGCTGCACACAACGGCAATTGCTCCTCAAACAGCAATGGCAGAGAAAACTCCAATGGCAATAAACGCCAGAACACCAACCATAGCAACAGCAACTCTAATTGCAACAATGAAAATCACAGCCAAAGCGCAAACAAATCCCCATCCCAAGAAAGAAGACACCGCCAAAGTGAACAATGCTGAAGCAGCAACCCGCTATGAATCTGACCCTACATTCTCTGACCTAGAAGGTCTCAAAACAGAGGAACAGGGAAAAAAAGAGAGGACAATAGCTTAAGTGCCCCTGTCTTCCCCCAACTTGACAAGAATTTGTACCAAGACACAAACCTTGCCGTGCGCATCTCACATGTCCTGCAATCCTCAATTTTTATGAACTTAAAAATTAAAGATCACTCACAACTTCTTGTCCACCCATGCACTTATAAATCTCATACACATAAAATTTCAACTTGACCCTGGTGCACAGCACACCATGGTAAGCAAACCATTTGTAACCAAGTACAAAATACCAGTTTTCAAATCCAACTTCAAATACACCAGAATGGCAGACAAATCAAAAGTCCTACTTGAAGGCAAAACAACTCCCTTCAGAATTGACCTCCAAGGCATACAAATGTTCATCAAAGGACTTGTCATGAACAACATAAACTATGACATTGTAGCAGGCATGGACTGATTCACCTGAGTGAACCCCAGTGTATGTTAGAAAACAAAGACCATGGCATCAAATGCAATGGAGTCAATTTTAATATCCTCAAAGAACCCAACAGCATCATTCTAAGATACGCAGTATTTGTCGAGGTCTAAACCAAGACAACTCAGAACATCTAACCAAAGACAGTACCCTCCACATAATGAGATATACCAAATTCAATAATATGCAAACAACCAAGATTCAATGCCCAGAACTTGCGGCACTCTTAAACAAATACATTCATGTATTCAAGGAAGAGCTCACAGAGCTACCACCTGAATGGGAGATCAAACATGGCATTGAATTATGTAAAGCCATGCCTAAACCTTCACCCCTCTACAGACTCTCCCCATGGAGACCTAAACCCTCAAGACCCATATTGAGGACAAACTAGCCAAAGGATTCATTTGCCCGTCTGAATCCCTGTGGGGGGCAGCGGTTTTCTTTGTAAAGAAAAAGGAAGGCACTCTTTGTCTAGTAACTGACTACAGAGCACTTAATGCAAGCACAGTAAAAAATAAATATCCCCTTCCACTCATAGAGATCTGTTTGCAAGACTATTAGAAGCCAAATTTTTCTCCAAAATTGACCTCACCTCAGGTTATAACCAAGTTGAATTAAAAGTAAGGGAAATACCAAAAACTGTGTTCTGTATGCAATTTGGATCCTTTGAATGTAGGGTAATGAACTTTGGGATGACCAACGCTCCCGCAATGTTTGTCACCATGATGAACCAAGCACTAAATGGCCTCTCAAATACATTATGCTATCTTGACAATATCATCATATTCTAAAATCAAAGAGGAACACCTCACACATGTACGCAAGACACTCAATCAACTTGCAAAGCACAAACTCTATGCAAAGCCTAACAAGTGCCAATTTATAGAAAATGAACTCTTGTTCTTGGGCCATATTGTCTCTGACAGTGGCATCAAAGCAGATCCAGACAAAGTTAAAGCCATAAATAACATGCAACGCCCCACCTCTGTTAAACAAGTTAGATGCTTTCTTGGTATGGTAGCTTACCTAAGGAAATACTTAAAGACTGTGGAAAACTAACTACATCAATCAATGAATTAACCAAGGGTAATACCAAAAAGAAATTCATCTGGAAACCAGAATGTGACAAGAATATCCAATTATTAAAACAAGCTCTGATTGAAGCACCAATATTGCAATAGCATAATAACAACAGATGCTACAAGCTCTAGTCAGATGCCAGTGACACCGCCATTGGCACAGTCCTGCGCATCTGCCAGCCAGGGCAGCAAGACTTCCTGCCAGTATGTTACAAAAGAAGAAAACCAACTAATACTGAGCAGAGATACCCAATACATTATAAGGAATTGCTAGCAATATACCACAAATGCAAGAAATGGAGATGTTACTTAGAAGGACATTTAAACGTCTGAGTACTAACTGACCATAAATCCTTAATCTATTTCAAAACTCAGAATGCACTTGCACGGCGGCAAGCCAAATGGATGTCCTTGCTGGAACAGCTTAATTTGGACATCAAATACAAAAAGGGGCAGATCTGGTCACAGCTGATGCTCTCTTAAGACTATGTCAGCCTAGAGAGAATCACCCTGACCACCTGTACCCTGGCTGGCCAAACCTGTACAACACTGAGTATTAAACCAAAGAGAAAGACCCCTCAACACATCAACTGACCCACAATACATTAGTAAGGAACAAAAAGTATTTCCATGCATTAAATGACACTGTATACCAAATCATTAACAAAAAACGTGTCCCGTACATCCCACTTGCACAAAGAGTTGACACCATACTTAGACATCACTGCCTACTAGGACATACAAAGGCTAACAACCTATACCTCACATTAAAAGAGGTAGTATGGTGGCCCAGCCTCAAACAGGATATAGTTGATTTTCTGAAAAATTGCACAGTGTGCAAGAAATACACCAGCACAAGGGCTCCCCAGCCAACAGTCAACCAAGTACCAGACCCTGAACCATTAAAGGTTTGGGGGCTAGACGTAGTGGGCCCCTTCCCAGAAACAAAGACAAACCAATGTTTCTTAATTGTAGCTATTGACTTTGCCACACACTGGCCCATCTGCTGGGCAAAAAATGACCATAAAGCAGAACCCATAAACCAATTCATTAACAAAGCAATCATAGCCAGCTACAGCACTCCATAATACATCATAACTGATGGAGCAACCAAGTTATCAGGTCATGTAGTAAACAACAACTTAAGATCCAAAAACATTAAACATTTCACAACCTCTCCATACAGGCCACAGGCCAACAACAGAGTGGAAAGCAGAAACAGCAGCCTTATCAGAACCCTAGAAAAAAAATGGATTAAAAAGCCAAAGACACATGGCCACTCTATATGAAACATGCATTACTAGTATCTTGGGTCCACACCAATCAAGGGACGGGCTACTCACTGTTTGAACTAACATACAGATACAAACCAGAGATAATTACCTGCAACAAGCAACCATATGTAAAGATCCCCCGGGGAAACCCCTACAATAGAACAAGTACCAACTCTACAACACATACACCTCAAAGCTAAAATAGCAGAAATAAAAAGTCTTAAAACACAAAAGGTAACCTCTACAGAGGAACCACTCCCCATCAACTCCCCTGTCTGGGTCCTAGCTGGAAACAGAAAGAAGCTAGACTCAGTACACAGAGGACCAGGAAGAATCATCAAGTACAGACCAGACCAAAACACCTATCTAGTGAAATTTTAAGGTGCCAAAAAACCCTGTTGTCAAGAAATACCACAGAACCTGTCTCCGCCTTAGCAAAGGAGAACACTTGACCCAACTGGTACCAGCTAGCAAACAACTCCAGGAACATCAGGCGGAATCCGTCAAGACAAAGCCCCCTCCAGATGTACCAGAGTAACCCCTTAATGGGGGGTATCAAGGATCTGGATGTACAAGTATTCTGGCTACCACCAACTCACTTAACATCCAGTCATTGCCCAATTTGGTGCCCTTTTAATATACAGTTTAACATACCAGAAATGGCAGCCAAGCAATATCACATGACTGTCTGAGTATCCAGTGGCTCAAACCCATCATGCACATGACCAACTCCTAGGTTTAATCCAACTAAATCTCTGCCACAGCCAAATCTATACAAGCCTAAAGTATTATCCAATAAAATATACTTCTCTTCTTTCTCAATTCTATATTTGAAGCTTCCCCAAAAGGCGCTCCTCATCAACTTCCTTGATATTTTCAAACATGTTGGGCCACCATTAGTGTGACTTGAGGTATTCATGCAAGTTCTTGATACAGTTGTGTCCCAGATCTATGTGGTATTGGAGTATTGTATCAATCTTTTGCGTTGACGGGACTTAGGGTATGGTATCACCACTTGGAAGTATTTGGTGTAACATGTCATATAAGCTTTTGAACAGGTGTTTGTTCTTGAGGACTTTCTCTTGGATGTCCATTGGCGTGCCAGGTGGGAAGCCCTTTTGGATATTCCCCATGATCAACATGGGCTAATCTGGGTCCCCATCAGTGCATAGAATATGCTTTCAGTATATCCTTGATAGGACATCTGCGGTAAGCATTTATTTGCCTGGCTTGTATTCAATTGTCATGGGTTATCCTTGTATAAGGCTCATCCATTTGTCTTGTCTTCTTGATAGGTGTTGTTGGGTTTTGAAGAATATTAGTGACTTGTGGTTGGTTGGCACTCTGAATATTTGTGCACCTTCCAGGTAACATTACCACTTCATGAGGCAGTGCACAATAGCTACCAGTTCTTTGTCATGTACAGCATATCTTTGTTTACCATCAGATAGTTTCCTTGATTCATATGCTACAGGGAGGAAGCCTTTTCTGCAGTTTGAATTTGGAGTACTCCTCCTATTTCATAATTTGATGTGTCAGTTTCTAGCTCATATATTCCTTCACAGTTTGGATATTGCAATATAGGGGCTTTGACCATGCATTCTTTTAGTTGTTGGAAATGTTGTTCTCTTAGCAGTGTCCATAAAAATTTGGTTGTCTTTCATATGATTGCGCATAGGGGCTCAGTCAAGGCACCCCATTCAGGGATGAATCTTCTGACATAGGCTACCATGCCTAGGAATGTACAAAGATCACTCTTATTTTGTGGCCCTGGCATGTTGATTATGGCACATATCTTTTCTGGGTCTGATTTCATTCCTTCCTTACTGATAATGTGTCATAGAAACAAGAGTTCAGATGAGAAGAAGTCACATTTGGACGGCTTGGCAATCAGTTAGTTGTCTTCCAGGGTACAGAGAACTGCTTGGACGTCTTCCCAGTGTTGTTGCAGGTTGGGAATATAAATGATGATGTTGTCCAGGTAGATGATTGCTCTTTTTTCAATGTTTTCCTTGAATACCTTATTCATGAAGGTTACAAAGGTACTGGGAGCGTTTGTCATGCCAAAATTTAGGACAACACATTCAAAGGACCCATATTTAGTTTGAAATGCGGTCTTTGGTATGTCTTCTGGTTTCATGCAAATTTGGTGATAACCTGCTGTCAATTCAATTTTTTGTGAAGACTTGGGACCCCCCAGGGCGTCAAAAAGGTCATCAATCAGGGGCAGGGGATACCTGTTCTTAATTGTGACCTCATTGAGCGCTCTTAAGTCTGTGATCAGGCGGAGTCCTCCATCTTTCTTTGCTACAAAGAAGACAGCTACACCAAAAGGAGATTTAGACGGTTGTATGAGGCCTTTTTTGAGTGCTTTGTCTAAGTAGGCCTTTAGGGTGTTGTTTTCTTGTGGCTTTTAGGCATTAAATAGGGCGTGCTTTTGGCACACTTCCTTTAAGATCAATTTTGTGCTATATGCCCTAATTGGGCAGTAGTCCTTGTAAAGTTTTTTGAAAAACAGAAGGGAATTCAATGACTAGCTGTGCTTGGATTGGGTCTCTTTCACATGTGGTTTCTGTACTCTTAAAGTGGATAACCTCTTACATGCAAGTATCCCAGTTGATTTTTCTAGGGTCCTTTTCCTCTTATGTTTCCATTATCTTTAGAAATGTATGGTCCCTCATGAGTGTATCAAGAAAGGTTAGGTAAACATGGTGGTGCATCTTGCCTCATTGTATGGTGAGGGTAGCGCTATCCCAGTTGATATAAGGTTGGATCTTTCTCATCCAGTCCAGGTCAAGTATAATGTCATATTTGGGGATTGGTATGATAGGGCCACTAAGTGTAGTTTGCACGTCTCCAATAGAAGCGCGGAAGGGTTTTGCTTCTTTGATGACTGGTGTGCTTCTATTATCTACCATGATAACTCTCTTGATATTGCTTTGGACCGTGGGTAGTTTCATGAGGTTGGAAAATTTCTTGTCAACAAGGGATTGGTCTGCTCCAGTGTTGAATAGTGCTGTGCCCTGATATCTGCAAAAGCAGACAGGATAAGTGAGGAATTTATTTCTGGTATGAGCAAAAAATAGTAGAGGATCACTGGAGGGTAATTGGATCATGGTGATTTAATCCACATATTGGTCTCGGTACAAGTCTTGTAAAGTGGGGGTGGCTTGCTTAAGCACCCCCCTGAGCTTTTCCCTCCTTGGCGGTGTTATCAGTGCTTGCTTGATTAACTTGAGCTGTGTTATTCTTGTTTTGAGGATGATGGTTATTAGCTTGGTTGTTCTGCTTGTTAGGTCAAGGGTCCTTCTTTGCTGTGGGACTTTCCTTTTTTTTTTACATGTAGGTCACCAGATTTCTGTGTGGCATTTTTTTCTTCTAAGAATACATCTTGAAGGTTCTTGCAGCATGTCATGTCAAACTGACGTCTAATGTGTGTGGGGGAGGCCAATGTAGAAATCCAATTATGTCCCCCTTTGTCAAATTTAATGGTGTTGAAAGTTCAGTCACATAGATCTTTGTAGGCTGCAATGTACTCCTCAATTGTTCCTGTCATTTTGAAGGTTTGATGTTCTATCAGGATCACCACGTTGGAGTCCTTTATGGCAAAATTTTCAAGGAAGGCGGCTTTGAACATATCCCAGTCTTCACTGTGATCAGGATGTTGGTCAAACCATTTGCTTACAAATTTTGAGGTGACCCCTGTGACATGTAGGGCATCTTACTGGCCCAGAGTCTGCGGGGATAGCCCACTTGTGTAAACTTGTTTTGGATGCTTTGGATCCAGAGGTTGGCATTCTCTTGACATAGTCCTGCAAACGTTTTAATCTCTGCTGAGCGTAGGCGCTGGAATACAATGTTGGGTATTTCAGTTGTCTGCAGGATTGGAGTTGGAGGCAGGTTCAGGATTCCCCAAGTGTTGAGGAGGTTATACTGTTCAGTAGGGACAAGGACATTGTTGAAGACAATGAACCCTGTAGGGACGTCCTGTCCTTCTTCATAGTCTCTCCAGCCTGTGGGGAGTGCCATCTGCTGGATTCTTTTCTTTGGAGGAATTTTTCCTTTAAGTTGCATAGATGTGGATAACCTACTTGTGCTACCACTGTTGTGAATATACTTATGAGAAGTACAATAAACAAGATAAAGGAGAAAATTAAGAAGAGAATGATACTTTATTGGATATGAATATAGAGTATTATAATTATCGTGAAAAGCCACATACTGTCCATGTATGTCATGGTAGTCATGGGGCTTATCCAAGTGATTGTTCCTCTTAAGTCACGAGGCTTGTCCAAGTTGTGTTCTGCTTAGGATTCAAAATGTTTGATCCCTATAATAGATGGCCAAATGATAACAGTGCCACCAACTTAATGATTAGTCAGGGAATCATTCAGGGAATTACTTTCCTATGAGGGAGTAATCATAGATGTTGTGACACTGTTGACATGGGTGATGTTGCCACAGGTATGTATACTTTCAAGCATGGATCTTCTAATCTTCTGCACTACCTCGCTACCTATTGTTTGGCATTACTTGGCAAGCTAGGGTTCATTCTTTTCACGATCAAAATATAATTACTAAAATAATATCGCTTTTTGAAAAATGAACTTGGGATTATGGAGCTCTGGGGCGAGGCGTTTGAATTTCGAATAGTTTAAGTAGTGATCAGAAGGTCTTCGGTTCGGAAGGGAAAGAATTTAAATTAGTATTTGTAATTTTCTGTTAGAGAGGGGGATTTTCATAATTGAATCCGGATATTTACAGTAAGAGTTTAATCCGATAATACTTGATTTAAGAGACGTCATTATACATGGAATTACTCGTTTTTCAAGGTTTCTTGGCTGACATGGATAACAACAAATTGTTAATTCGGCGGAATAAGGGTTTACATTGTGTTTTTAAATGAAAACCATGCTTGGAAGCTCTAAGATGAAGCTTAACTTTCACTTCTTTGCTATCCATGTGCTTGCCAAGGGCCTCTTCAAGGTGAAATGCCATCCATTTGTCACCAACCATACCGTCTCATCCCAGACGTTTGGCGCATTCAATGCCTCAAAGTCTCTTGAACTTCAAGGAAATCATAATCTTGGATGGGTAAGATCACGTGCCAACTTCACCAGATATCACCAGGACTTTTCAAAAGTGTCACATATTTTCAAGTTGACAAAATCCATCATAGCAAAATATAAAATGAGACCCAATGACTATACCTTCTACTACTTCCTCTCTGGTGCCCAAGAAACTGGTCAAGAAGTCACCTGTACTCACTCCGCAGTATGTCTGATCAAGGCAGCATGGGTGAATTCAAAATGGTTGGCGCAAGTATACTCTTTCCCAGCCAGCTTCAGTAAAAGCCCACGCCATAGGATACCTGGGATTATTGCTGACCATTTCCAGTCTGGCAAAGATTACCTTCTTCGAGCCAACGGACCAACCCGAGCCAAAATCACCTTCAATCCGATTTCACTTTGCGTGAAATTCATCTCCGAGAAGTTGTGTGTTTTTCCTTTTTCGCTTACCTATGCCACCTGCTTCTGTGGAGAACTCTTCCTAGAGAATGGCACTCCTGATGGAATTATCGGCTTGACTTATTTTTAAGATCAATCCTTAACTGATTTCTCAAATGAACTTAACAATCCAGTGGTACTTTATGAATATAGGTATATGTTTCTTTATGTCATTGACTGATCCTGGTAACCTTAAAGAAGGATACTTTTCTATGCTTTCAAGATAAAAATTCAAAAGTTCCCTCTACAGCTTGTAAATCTTACATTTCTCTAAAATGATGGGTTTCCAAGTGGGGACTAAAAATATCAAGGTTGCTATGTTAGCCAGCCATACAAAAGTTGCTTCTAAAAAAGTAACCTTTTTCATTTTCAAGAGCTTTAAAATCTTAGTCATTTCATTTTGCTTCACTAAAATCAATTACATATATGTGAGATACCCGCATATACCATCCCAACCTAGGAAACACTTTGAGCAGTAAGGAAAAATACTCACATAAAGTCAGTAAATAAGGGAAATCGTTAAAACTCCTAGATTAAGGTTGTTCTTTTTATGTTTGTATATTTAACGGCTTAGAGTTCCAACCTATCCAATCAAGTTAGGTTTAGCAGTGGATTTTTTCAAAACAAAAATTCTTTCTAAAATTGGGTTTATAAGAGAAAATCAATTTTACCAATCAAAGCCATTCCTTTGTGGATTGGCCAAGTATTCTGTTCGGTGGGCTTTACAATAAGCCAGTTATATCTCATTTACAATTTGTTTATCAAATAACCTTTTTTGGGCCAAATTTTTTTAATATATTATAAATACTATTTATATTTTACAAACTGTAGCTTTGGTAATATTATATCATAAATGTAAAGAATCCACTATAAGCCTATATGTTTTATCCAAGAGGGTATAAATTAAGTTACAAGATTTTTTAAACCAATGGGTCCTTGGTTTACATCCTGGAAATCCCAGTGCACTTACTGGTGGCATACCACAGAAATTTGGTAGGACACACAATTTTGAAAACAGCACTTCAATTTACGCCATCTCAAATTTAATTTGAGATGGCGTTTTTTGTGTTAGTGATTTCAAATACAAAAAATTAAAATAAACAATAAAATAGTTAAAATTTACATATACTCTTATAATGCAGCATCTCAAATTTACGCCATCTCAATTCCAACACTTCAAGTCAGATTAATTAAATCTTATTTTACTAACTTTATTTACATATGAAATCACTTAGTGTAGGGTGTGTTTATGCTATCTTAACTTTACCTCATTTTGAATCACACTATTTATCTTTAACTAAAATAAACTTATAGCCAAACTAAAATAAAGCCTGTTGTATAGTGCCAGAAGATGTTCCTATAGTATTAATATAAGACACTTATAACAAAACTAGTTTTTTTTACCCAGCAATGATAATCACTAGAAGGAATATCATAGTGGCATCTTTTTAGGTTGTTCTTAGTATATGTAATTTATTACTTTATTATACATGGATATGTTGATAAGGGTTCTCTTAATAAAATATTTTAATAGTGATTTTAATATGGAAGAGGGTGATTACGCCATTTCAATTTACGTCATTTCAAATTCCACCAAGTTTCATATCACCCAATTGATTTGATGTACACAATGGATAGGAGAAAATAAGGGGAAATTACATATTACACCAGGCTACACTATATCAATTCCACCACTGCAATTCTTGCTTTCCACTTTTCAAAAGTACATTTTCACGTAAAAAACCATATTAATAAAGAATGTAAGAAATTAACTAAAACTTTGCAAATATATATTGGTCCTCCTCTAAACAACTGGAACTTTTTAACCCCAGTTGTATAAGCTAGTTTTTGAGAAATTCAAGTTTTACTCTTTGGCCCAGTTGAGGTAGCTCCACTGGGAATTTGTTAATTTAATATAAAAATGGTCAAAAACACTATGTTTTTGAGCTACGCCACCTCAATTATGTCACTTCAAAAACACCATTTTGAAAGCAAGTTTTCAGTCAAAACTCAAAGTTTTGCCTACTTGTGTTACTAATAATTTTTTTATTTTTATAAAACAAAAAACATTTAAATTTTGATATTATATATTTTTTATCTCTTCTACAATTTTATGTTAAATTTACTACTTTTATATTAAAAAAAATTCTCATTTTTCTCTTTAAAAATAACCCCCAAATTGCTCATATTTTGATACTAATTCACTTTTAGATGCCTCCCAAGCTTACCACCAAAGCTGCGCCCAAGGCCTCCAAGTCCAAGATCCCTCCTCCCAAGGCCAAGAAGGCAAGGCTACTCCAAAGAAGCAGCCTTCTAAGGCCAAAGCCCCCAAGACCCTAACTCCATCACCTGAACCAGAGAGAAACAGCCCTACCCCTCCCCACTCTCCATTTGTGTACTCCCTCTCAGACCCCCAAGAGAAGATATTCAACTTCAATTGCCACTCTGATCCTACCTCAGAGCCTGAAGAGGAAGAGGAGCAGGAGCCTGATCCTGGTGCTCCTGCAAATGACCAAATTGAGCTCTGGAATCTAAATACCATACACAGTATATGCAATCAAAATGGCCTTTTTGTTATTTCCACAACATATCCAGCCAGCTATCCCATCATTACTAAGAAAGGGGGTGCTGGCTTTGTCTAGAAGGGGTACAGATACAGCTGTAATGAAGAGAAGAAACCCATCTGCCAACATCACTATAAATGTGATAATGTTGGGTGCCCAGCAAGGCTTACCACTTATGGGTTCACTAGATTTAAAGCTCTAACTGTCAACCATGACTGTGACAAGCCTTTTGACCCACTTTATCAACTTATCTGCTGGTTTCTTTGCCAGGTGATCCCAACCACCAAGGATCAAACTGCCACTGAGGTGGTCAATGATGCCCTCCTAAATTTAAATGATACCCAACTTGCCACTGTTGATGGAGCCTCAAAATTACAGAGATATCTCACTGATCAGAGATATGCTCTGAGCACTGAAGGCGTCAGTGCAAGCTCCATTGACCAATTGATCCTTACCAAGGAACAAAAACTATCTTGCCATGAGGAGAGATTCCTTCTTCACAACTACGGCCAACATGCACCTGAGCGCATTATTTGCTTTGCCACCTCACAGGATCTGCACAACCTGTTAAAATGCAAGACCTGGCTTGCAGATGGCACTTTCTCAACCTACCCAAAGCTCTTCAGCCAGCTTTGGAATATCCATGGGTAGGTTGATGATCTAGTTTCTCCCTGGTCTTCTTTTTCCTTCCCAAAAAGAAGCAGGAAACATATGTCCATGCAATCACAATTTTGAAGGCCAAGTTGGATGAAATCCTCCCAACCATTGAAGAGGAGCCCAAGGAAACTAGAGGGCGTAAGAAGAAGGCCCAGTCCCAGGAAGAGGAAGCCATCCCAACCAAAAATCAGGCAGAAAGCCTTCCTTATCACAAATATCTGGTAGTGAATTTTGAACAGGCTCAAGCAAATGCCTTCATTTGAGTCTTCAAGAGCTCCCCTCAGGGATGCTACTTCCACTTCTGACAGGCACCTGCCGCCGCCTTCAAAAGTGCTCTGAACTCCATGAGCTGGTCAACTCTGAAGGCACTAAAGAAGCCAAGGATGTCTTCAATTGCTTTGCTGCCCTTGCCCTTGTGAGAAAGGAAGAGATAAATGCCTTTTATGACGCACTCCTCTGCAATCCTTATATCCTTGCCAACCAGGCAGCCTTTGCTCTATTCATAGAGTATTATGAAACTCAATGGGTTGGAGTGTTTCAAGGAGCACACTGCATTAGAAAGGGCAGTGATTCAATCAACTAGAACTGCTATAAGCAGGTCAAAGACAGGTTAATCAAGACCACTTCTTCCATTGAAGGGTGGCATAGCCAGTTGGCTACAAGGGTCAGGGTTCATAAGCCCAAATTTATTAAGATAATGGTGCACTTAAAAACCCAGCAGACCATCTCTGCCTGGCTCTTTAAGACTGGTATGAAGACCAAGGGTGATCCCCCCAAGCAGACTAAGGCTATAAAAAAACATACAGAAATCAGCAAGGTAGTCCTTGCCTACTATCCTAAGGATAGAAAGCTTGAGCATCTCCAAGCTATCTCAGTTGCTCTTTCTACCAATGTTTGAGCCCTCTTTCCAATAAGCACCACTATGTCTTCTCTCTTATTCCCTTTATTTTTATTATTATTTTAGTTTTATTTAGTATTTGGTACTATTTTACGCTTATGTTAAAGTATAGTTTATAGTTATAATATATGGAAATAGTTGTTTTTGGGTATATTTTATCTTTTGGGCTTTGCGCAACTATGTTGCTACTAGTAGACCCCATTTTTTATTGTAGATTTGAAATTCTGAGGCTTTTTTAAGCCTAGAAATATTTTTCAAATTTTATTTTCTGAGAATCTTTTGGGTTACTTTTGGAGTTCAAAAAATCTAAAAATTTAAAACTTGTTTTTCTTAGTCGCAATGCTGTAAATTGAAATAGCGTTTTTACTATAAATCAAGATAGCGTAAATTGAGATGGTGTAAATTGAAGTGCTGTTTTTGAAATGGCGTGTCCTACCAAAATTTAAAGGGATAATTGCAGAACTTGATCATTTATATATGTTTGAAAGATGACATCAAATTATAAGCTAAATATGACCTCAATTATATATTTTCTATTAGTGTAAATGGGGCTAAAAAAGTAGGCACAGTAGTGCTAGATATCTGGAGTAACCTTTTGGTAACCTTCTAGAAGAATACAATATATTATCCATGTTGCAACATCTTTGATTAATCCCTCTCTGGAAAGTGATTCCTCAAGTGACTCTCCAAATGATTCCCCAACTTATTGTTAAGTCAGTGGCACTCTTATTATTCACCCATCTATTACAGGATCAAATATTAAAGTCCTAAGAGGAACACTACTTGGACAAGCCTCATGACAGCCATGATGTACATGGACAACATGTGGCTTTTAATGATACTATATAGTACCCTAAACTCATATCTAATAAAGTATCATTCTCTTATTAATTTTCTCTTTTATCTTGTTTATTATACTTCTCAGAAGTATATACTTGACACCCACTAAAGAACCTACCAAAATCTCAGCACTTGAGATAACATAAAACTGCATCTATTGAGTATATACTTCTGGGAAGTATATAAAAAATAAAAGGGAAATTTAAAGAAGAGAGAAATAATTTATTTAGTAAAAGAGAATATTTTAAATTGGTGTAACTAAACCACTGATAGTTTAGTATTTGATTTGGGAATACAACAGTCTAATAGAGAGGACAAGAATGAGAAGAATAAGATAAGGCTTTTTAATTGATATTGTGACTAAAATAATATATGGGGAGAGCCACAAGACCACCAGGGGGTGGCACAGTGGCAGGTTCCATGTAAGGTTTGAAGCCAAGGAATAACTTGCACAGGGATCAGTGAAGTCAAATTGGCAGTGCTCCTAATTAGTAGATAGTGCCTGCAATTTGACCTTGCCTTCAGGCTGACCCATGCTGTTAGATATGTCATGGGGCAACTCATCAAGTGCCCTCACTGTGTTGTTAGATATGTTGGCAGGCAAGAGGGGATCTTGGTTATAACAACATAGTATTTTATCAGCCACATTCTTCACATGTAGATCTTGGCAGTGTCACACATCTATGACTACTCCCTCTCAGTAAATCTATTCCCTGATAAATTCCCTAGTTAATTAATAATTGCTGGCACTCTTATCAGATGTGCTATTTTTACGGAGATCCGACATTGCAATTCCTAATTAGAGCATTCCCCAGAAAAGCCCCATGACTACCATGATGTACATGAAAAATATGATGCTTTCCATGATACTGTATAATCTTCTAAATTCATATCAAATAAAGTGTCATTCTCCTCTTAAATCTCCCCTTTATTTTGTTTTTTATACTTCCCAGAAGTATATAATCAATAGTGGTAGCATAGGTAGGTTATCCCCACCTACATAACTTAAAGGAAAAATTCCTCTAAAGAAAAGAACCCGGCAGATGGCCTCTCTACCAGCTAGCAAAGATATGAAGAAAGGCAGTTTGTCCCTATGAGCTACATTGTCTTCAAAAATGTCCTTGTACCCACTAAACAGTACAACTTTCTCAGCACCTAAGGAGTGTCTAAACCTGCCTCGAGTCCAAGACGTACCTGAAGTACACAAAATTATGTTTCAGCAACTCTGTGCGGAAGAGATTGGAACATTTGCAAGAGTACACCAAGGAAACTCAATCCTCTGGATCCAAAGTACCCAGAACAACTATTCACATGTTGGCTACCCCCAAAGACTCTGGGCTAGCAAAATTTCACTACAAGTAACTGGGCAGCCTCACAATTTATGAGTGACTGGTTCAAAATAAGTCCCAATCATAATGAAGACTAGGACACATTTGTTGCAACTAAACCAATAATAGTTCATTATTTAGATTGTGGAAGACAACAGTCTAATATAAAGGAAAATAATAGAAATAAGATGTGTTTATTTAAGAACAATACATCTGATATACTATATTTGGGAGCCACAGCTTTCCAGGGGATGGCATAATGGTGTGTTCCATGTAAAAGTTTGGCTGGTATTAACTTGAGAGGGAGCTTAGTGTGTTGAATTGACAAAGCTCCTAATTAGGATATAGTGCCTGAAATTAGCCATTGTAATCAGACTGATCCATACCATTAGTCATGACATGAGGTGACTCTTCATGTGCTTCCTGTGTATTGTGAGATATGTTAGTGGACAAGGGAATAATCTCAGTTGCAACACATTCAAGAAGGCCTTGCTGGAAAATTTTGCTATCAAGGACTCTGACTTAATGATTATGACAGCCCTCATAACCTTTAAAATGACAGGAACCATTGAGGAGTAAATTGCAGCATACAAAGACATACATGATTGATCTCCCAATACAATTAACTTTAATGAGACCTGACCACAACTGGACTATTATAATGGCCTCCACACACACGTCAGACGTCAGTTTGACATGAGGCGCTGCAAGAACCTCCACGACCTATTCTTGGAAGGAAAGCGGGCTACACAGAAATCCAACGGCCTGCATGTAAACAACAAGCAGAATTAGAGTCCCTTGAAAAAGAAGGATCCTCAAACTAATAAGAAAAACAACCAAGCTAATAACCCTAACACTCATGGCAGAAACTGTTAAACTCAGGTTGACCAGATGAGTACTGAAAACACAACAAAAGAGGGCAAAGCTCAGGGGAGTGCTTAGGCAATCCAACCTCCTCCACTTTGCAAGACTTGTACAGGGAACAAGATGTGGACTCAATTACCATGATCCAAATACCCTCCAGCAATCCTATACTTTTTGCTACCTAAACTGGAAATAAACGTCTCACCTATCCTTTCTGCTTTTGCAGATATCAGGGCACAGCACTATTCAACACTGGATCAGACCAATACCTTGTTGACAAGAAATTTTCCAACCTCATGAAACTACCCACGGTCCAAAGCAATATCAAGAGAGTTATCATGGTAGATAATAGAAGTACATCAGTCATCAAGGAAGCAAAACCTTTGCGTGCCAAGATTGGAGATGTGCAGACTACAGTTAGTGGCCCTATCATACCAATCCCCAAATATGACATTATAATTGGCCTGGACTGAATGAGAAAGACCTAACCTTATATCAACTGGGATAGCACTACCCTCACCATATAATAAGGCAAGGTTCACCACCATGTTCACCAAAATTATCTTGATACAGTCATGAAGGACCATGTGTTTGTAAAGATTACAAAAACAGAAGAAGAAAAGGATGCTAGAAAATTGATTGGAATACCTGCATGTATGAAATTATTTACTTTAAAAATATAGAGACCTCAGTTGAGCAAGATCCAATCCATAAACAGCTAATCCAAAGATTCCCTTATGTCTTCCAAAAAATGTTACTGGTTGTCAGGGACCCAAATGAGAGGGAACAAATTCCCAATATGATGGGCCAAGGCCCCTAAATTAAGCCCTGCAATAACCAAATCAATAGGAACTGTAACCATAGCAAGTTGACCAAAGTGTCATTGGAAGGCAAACTGACCCATCATTTAACTTAATCTTCCCAGTAAGAAATATCCTACCAGGTAAGTTAATAGATAGAAGAAATCATTTGGTCTAACCAAGGAAGGTTCAATGGGTAGAGGTAGAGTAGTGGATTGACCATAATAGAAATTTCTTCCCCAGTGTCCTGAGGGGTACTTGAACCAGCCGTTAGCCAGGGTCACCTTCTGGTGGGAAATTTCAGAAGAAGAATTGTACCAGTCTGTGGTGGGAGTTGGGTTTTCAAGGACCAAAAACATAGAAAGGAAGGGAGCTAGAAACCAGAACAGGAAACGCCTTCCTTTCATGGCTTCAAAAAATTTGCAAGAGATAGGTGTAAACAAACTTAATAGAGTATAAATATCTTTATTGTTGGAGCACGTAAAAATGATAAAGATTGCTCCCTTAAATACCCTCAAAATAGAGGCTGGAACATTTAAGTGGTTGTTGGAGATGTTGCAACCAATTTTCCAGATTTTCCTGCTAACATATCTTACAATACACAGGGGGTGCTTGATGAGTCACCCCTTGACGTATCTAATGACATGAATTAATCTGATGGCAATATCAAATGGCGGGCACTTCATCCTAATTAGGAGCATTACCAATTTGACTTGCTGATCCCCGCACAAGTTATTCCTCAGCTTTGAACAGTACATGGAACTTCCCACTATGCTACCCCCTTGTGGCCTTGTGGCTTTCCCCATATGGTATATTAATCACAATACTCTACAATAAACGGCACCTTATTCTTATTATTCTGTCCTTTCTATTGGACTGTTGTCTTCCTCAATTCCAAATACTGAATCCTCATTGGTTCAGTTGCAACAGTGGTAGCAGCGGTAGGTTGACAACCTACCTAAAACAAAATTCCCCCTAAGAAAGGACGGAGTACAGGCCATATGGCTACTCCCCAACAAGAGACTTTCCTGCCAATCTCCTAGGGGGACATCCCTGACAGGTACATCATCTATCAAGACCAGCTAGAACTCACAAGCGTTTACAATTGGCTCTGCCTCAGGCAGCGTGATGCCAGCGTCATCCCGCCCCAGTCAGACCTGTCCCAACGCATGCTCAACCTTCAGCTAGAATCCTTTGTGGGGAGCTTTGAGGGGGCTGACATTGTCAGTTGGCTCCAATCTACTGAAACCCACCTCCGTATCTGTCAGGTTCCTGAGCCCATGTGGATTGCCACCGCGTCTGGTTGCCTCATGGGACCTGCCGCTGTGTGATTCACCAACTGGGCCAGCCAGGAACTTGACGTTATCTGGGCAGCATTCTGAGACGCCGCCAAGTCTTGATACAGCAAAAACTTCTCCCCATTGTGTTAGGACTCCTCTTCTAGCAATTAAACAAACTGGTTCCGTTCCTGAGTACCTTGCAGCCTGGCAACAAGCTCTTGCTGCCGCCCCCAAAGCTGTGACCAACGGAAATGCAATGCTACTCACTCTCATCATCAATGGGTTAAAACCCCATATCTGCAAGTGGGTCCCTGTAGGTTGCTGCACCTCCATTGATGACTGCTACAAGGCCATTGTGGAGGCTAACAACCAGGCCTCAAATGGCTTCTGCCGTACCAGTGACGCTCCATCCCAACCACATACAACACCTGGTAATGACCACAATCAAGTGGGCTGCTGCCAGCCTTGTCAACAGGATAATGTGACTAAACGCCCCTGTGAGGGGGAGCTCCAGCTTGCGCAGATTGAGGATCAAGGAAAAGCCTGGGGTTTGTAGTAACAAGAGGCCCTGCAACCCCACCTGACCCATCCTCTCAATCCTTGCTTGCAAAGAACCCCTGCAACTACAACATCCATGAAGTCAAAACCCTGGACGTCTTCCAAGTCCACAGTGACAATCCTGTACTGCAAGAAAGTCACTCCTCAAATAAATTAACACACTTATCATATCCCTTCTGTTTCTGTGGGAACACCCACAAATTACTGGTAGATACTGGGGCCAACCACACTATGGTGGACCAGGCGTTCACTGACTCTCAACAACTGAACCAAGTGCCCAGCAGTTCAAGGCAGTTTGAGTAGCCAACTCCCACAGAGTTAATATCACCCACAAGATGGTACCCTTCTCTGTGAGAATGGGGAACATTCAGGTTAAGCTCTCCGGGCCAATCATGGCTGGGCTCAGCCACAACGTAATTGCTGGCCTCAACTGGCTTTGGCACAACTGTCCCTACATCAACTGGGATACCTCTGTCATCATCCTTAATAGAAATGGGGTGAGGTTCCAGATCTACCCTTAGGAAATGAGCAAGTTACTCCATGATACTATGTTTGTCAGAATAACAGAGACAGGCTTGTACAATTTCAAGGGGGGAAACTAGACTTTAACCAATGCTCAATCAAAGTTATCTGCGCTGAACCATCTGCGGTTCCTCCCTTGATCACTTCACCACCACCAGCGCTTGCTGCACTCCGCAAGGAGTACAAGGACGTATTCAGTGAGACACTTGAACAACTACTCCTCCCCAGGAGATCCAGCACGCTGTACAACTTCAAGGATCATTACCTAAGGCACAACCATTATACCATCTTACACCAAAGGAAGATGAGACCCTCTGCCAGCACCTTGTGGACGCTCTTGATAAGGGCTTTGTTTGCCCCTTGCTCTCTCCATACGGGGCAACTGTCTTCTTTGTAGCCAAGAAGGATGGGTCCCTTTGCCTGGTCACAAACTACCATGCCCTAAATGAGGTGACAGTTAAGAATAAGTACCCCCTGTTGCTGATTGACAACCTGTTTGATACACTTGCAGGTAAAAAGGTCTTTAGCAAGATTGATCTCACTGCAGGGTACAACCAGGTCTGCATTGCACCAGGGAATGAGGCAAAAACTGCCTTCTGCACCCGCTATGGTTTGTTTGAGTGTCAGGTCATGAACTTTGGAATGACCAACGCTCCTTCCACCTTTGCCATATTAATGAACAAGGCATTTGAGGAACTGATTGGAAAGTTTGTGTTTGTGTACCTTGACAACATTATTGTCTTCAGTCAAGATCAGACCACGCACCTCCAACACCTCTGTGCTGTCCTCAACACCCTTTGGAAAACCCAGCTAAAAGCTAAACCCTCCAAATACAAGTTCCTCAAGTCGGAGCTGTTATTCCTTGGGAACACCATCTCTGCCCAAGGAATAAAGCCCAACCCTGCTAAAATTAAGGCAATCACCAGCATGCTGCCCCCCACTGATGTGGACCAGGTGCATACATTCCTAGGCATGGTTGCCTATGTGGGCAAGTTTTTTTCCAATTGCAGGGAACTAATTGCACCTCTCACTGAGCTCCTTAATACCAAACAGCGCTTCCATTTGACCCCCGCCAGAGATCAAGCCTTTGAGATGTTGAAGCAAAGGCTCACAACAGCACCAGTACTGCAGTTCCCCAATCAAAACTGTCAGTACAAACTCAAGACCAATGCCTCTGACAGGGCCATAGGGGGCGTGCTAAGGGTAGAAACTGATGATGGCATCTTCCTCCCTGTGGCATATGAGTCCAGGAAACTTACCAACTTGGAACAATGCTATCCCATCCATAATAAAGAGCTGGCAGCAATTGTGGACTGCATTGAGAAGTGGCGCTGTTACCTGGAAGGTGCTACCTTCCCACCCTGCATTCTGACGGACCACAAGTCACTTCAGTACTTCAGCACACAGTCCCACTTGACACGCTGCCAAGCAGGATGGGTTGAGCGTCTATCCCCTTACCAGTTGTGCATCAAGTACAAGCCTGGGAAGGAACTTTTCATAGCTGACGCCCTTTTGTAACTCTACGTAGCGTCCATCACCAGGGACAATGGCTTGGATCCAGATTGGCCTATGCTAGACCTAAGCCCTGAGGCAACTTGCTACAAGGGCCTTAACTTGGTAACCATCTCCAAAATGAAGGACAACAAAAATCAGTTCACCACCAATGCTGGTAACGTCTGCCGCCAGGCAGAGACAGGTGAGAAGACGCCTTATATTCCCACCACGCAACAAGGTGACACAATATTGACTACCACCAAACCCTGGGTCACATCAGAGGGTGTAACCTCTTTGAGATCATGAAATGGAAGGTTTGCTGGCCGCACATGCGTCAAGACATCTTGGACCTCCTCAAAACGTGCATGCTGTGCAAAAACAACATGTCCAAACCTGCACCTCCCAAGTCTGTCCTGTCCATCAAGGCCATGGAACCCTTTGAGCAGTGGGCCCTTGACATTGTGGGGCCACTCCCCAAAGACAGACTGGGGAAGAAGTACATTATCACTGTCATCAACTACTTCACTTGCTGGCCAGTGGCCTGGGCAACAACTAACCACACTGCCACCACCATCACCGGCTTCATTGGCAAGGAAATTGTGGCCTGCTTTGGAAGACCCAAACGTCTCATCACAGATGGCAGCCCTGAACTTGTTGGGCATGTCATGAAGGAATACTGTGCTAAGAACACACTCCTACGTATATTACGACCCCCTACCTCCCTCAAGCCAATGGACACAAATAATGGTTAAATGGCTCCCTGGTTCAGCTGATTGCCAAGCTCTCACAAGAGCACCCCAACACCGCATGGACTGAACACCTGCCCACCGCTCTACTGATCCTGCAAGCAAGAATCAACAGGGGCACAGGGTTCAGCCCCAGCACCCTGGCCTTTGGGACACCTGACAGTCTGACAGGGTTTGAAAAGGGAAAGCTACAGTCCAGAGCTCCCAACAAGCCTCTCCTAGTAACAACCTATTTCTAGATCAATGGTGTACCAAAGCCCAGGAAATTGAAAACAAGCAAATTGCAGGAGGGACAAAGCACCTCAAAGCTAGATATGCCGTAGGTGACCCCGTCTACACCCTCAACCCCAATTCTGCCAAGTTAGAGCCCAACCACCTAGGGCCCTTCAAGATAGCTGCTGTCTATGAAAATCATACCTATCAACTTGAAGACGTCCAAGGGAATACCAAGAAGCTTCACTATGATTGCTTGCGCCCCTGCTGCGCCATTCCCACACAAAGGCTGTTTGTGCGGACCTTCCCAGACTTTCCACAGACTCCAGTCTTGGTGTCTGACAACAAGAAGGGGGTAAGGGGGGTGTTTCAACCAAGTTCCCAGACTTTCCACAGACTCCAGTCTTGGTGTCTAACAACAAGCAGGGGATAAGGGGGGTGTTGCAACTAAGTTTCCAGACTTTCCACAGACTCCGGTCTTGGTGTCTGACAACAAGCAGGGGGTAAGGGGGGGTGTTGCAACCAAGTTTCCAGACTTGCCTGCTAACGTATCTTACAATACACAGGGGGCGCTCAATGAGTTGCCCCTTGACGTATCTAACAACATGGATTAATATGATGGCAATATCAAATGGTGGGTACTTCATCCTAATTAGGAGCATTACCAATCTGACTTCTGATCCCCGCACAAATTATTCCTCAGCTTTGATCCTTACATGGAACTTCCCACTATGCCACCCCCTTATGGCCTTGTGGCTTTCCCCATATGGTATATTAATCACAATACTCTACAATAAACAATACAGAATTCTTATTATTCTGTCCTTTCTATTGGACTGTTGTCATCCTCAATTACAAATACTAAATCCTCATTGATTCAGTTGCAACAGAGATAAGAGGGATTTCCAGAGGATTTTCATGATACTTTTAATGAATAACATTTCAATACTTGTATTAAAAACCTGGGAATCAAACCCTGGGTCTCATAAAAGCCTTGTTATAACCAGGATAGACAGGAGCCAGCCAGACTGCCAGTTGGGCCAAACCCTGGACCGCCAGTGATATCTTGCCCCAACCAGGAGGAACAGAAAACTGCCAACCTGCCAATACTGAAGGTTTGACATCAACCTTGGAAACCCTTGAATCAAACCCTGACCCTCCAAAGGCTACTTGAGTCACAAAAAATGGATGGAAACCCGCCAACTTGCTAAGTTGCAGACACGGGTTGTTGAATTACTCCAAGACCCGCCAGACTTTTAAAGACAATTCCCCAAATGATATCAGATTGCCATTAACCATGTGCCTCCAAAGACCCAGACCTATGCTGAAGTTGTAGCTTGCCTAAAGGAGGTTACAACAAGGCCTCCTGTCAGTCCTGCCAATGATCACCAGATAATGCTAACCTCCAGTCCAGAATGGGTAATAGAATTAGACTGCTCAGGTGATGTGGTGAACAGTAGCAGCAGAAAAAAGCATCACCACTTCTGTTCATCAGAGCAAGCACAACTAGGATCTGCCACACTCTGGTGCAGGGTGCCACTCACTAGTATTGCCATATTGGGACTGATTCCTTATTTAGAAAAGTATAAGGGGAACTGCTGCCCTTTTTTGTTATTACCATTGGAAAGTAACCCTCCAAATTACATAAATTGTCTCCAATTATAGACCAATTGACGCATCTGCGGCTAGCCGCAAATGCATTGGATAGTGACCCATTGGAATGGGTTTTCATATGGCAATTAGTGACTAATTGGAGCATCTGCAGCTAGCTGCAGATGCATCAATTGGTGACCCATTTAAAGAGGCTTATTATATGGCAATTAACAACCCATTGACGCATCTGCGGCTAGCTGCAGATGCATTGATTATCAACCCATTGCTTGTGCCCACTATGTAAATTGGTATACTGAGCTTCTGCCCCTCTTTTTGCCAAAGTGGGAACCCTAAAAAAGAGTGGTCTGAAACCCTATTCTACACTCAATTTGCCAGAGATGGCCCTACTATTTGCTGCAACCACCTGACTACAGATCACATGCCCAAATTTTCATTTCTTGCCCAATCCAGCCCATTTCTTTCTGAATATTCCTCAAAATAATTTCAGTCCTCCAAGAATAAGCTCATTGCCTCACAGTCTAGACCCTAGTCAGCATGACTCATCCTTTCTTTTCCCTTCTCCCCTCCAAGTATAAAAAGACCCCCACAAGCACCCTAATAAAGAAGAATCATTCACCAACACAAGAATTGACTTACAAATCTTAGCATACTTGCAGAGCCCAAAAATAGAGGTTCTGTTGAGTAAGAAGAATTTAGTCTTGTTGTGTTCCCAGTTGCTCAGCTACTCTCAAACCATCCCTACAACCCTTGAGCACCACACACACACAAAACCAGAATCCAAGGTCTGAGCCCTTCCAGTGAACTGTCCACAGACCAGAATCCTGCAAAAAGCAAAGAAGTAAAACCACCTGGTATAAGAGCCCTGGCGGAATGGGGATGACCCCAATATCATTTTTGATAATAAATTTTTATGAACCTTTGGTTCAAACAAATCCTACCTTATCTAGACTTTGTGATCTTCCATCTCAACTCCATCCAAGTAGACAATAAGGCAACTGCCCCCTTCAGAGATCAAACTTCCAAACTGTTTCAGGCACTATACCGTCCCCCTGGAGCCCCCTTTGGACCTGTGCATTTTACCAAATACCCGCCCAACCTTGCCTACTCAGAGTACAACTTGTAGACCATTCTCATTGCCATCCCCTTGACCAGAGCTAGAGAGACTGAATACATAGGACACAAAGGAAAGAGGATCAAGGTGCGCCCTTACTGTTCAAAGACAAGTACAATTATCTTTTGGCATACTTTGTCCCCATGACTCCGCCTTTAACCCCACGACCCAACTGCCCAATGGATCCCCCCCACTGCCACTTAGACCACAACCACTCAACTGTTTGGAGTACTCTACATTAATTTGACAGGAATTATAGACACTATGGTGCCCAACTCAGGGCCCTGGTCCTTTCTTGGGCAATCTGTATCCTACTGTAAATTCAGAACCTGAACGTAAAAATGTGGGATTGTCAAATCCTTGGTCCAAATTTCAAATCACTTTTGAAGGATAGCTTTTTTTAATTAAATTGAATCTTTTGTATTTTCATTTGAATTTTTAAAAATGCAGGAACTCATAGACACTTTTCAAAGTTCAAGTCAAACTCCATATTTCCAATGGATGAAATGAATTAACTGGAATCAGTTTGAAGTGTTCAAATCCATCAACCATTTTCATTAAGTTTACTATGTTTTTGGAAATTTTGGGATTATCAAATACAAGAACCAAATTTCAAATCACTTTTGAATGCCACTAGTAAGCTCAGATATTAATTTCAGGAACTGGAGTCCAAATTGAATGTACAGTAAGAAACTAGGACAAATCAACCCAAATCAAGAAGCTCCACTCTGGATAAAATCAAATGGAAAATCCAATCTCAACAACCATGTTTAGACATGAATTTAAGTGAAATGTAAATTTGTCTAAACTGGAAATGATGCAATATTCTGCACTCTAAATCACTAATATAGCAACCACAAAACTATATAATGATATATGAGCTACCCCCCTGATGACCCAGAAATTTTTTTAAAGTTTTATGGCCCCTGGCTAAGCCAGGGGCCATAAAACTTCTTTTTGAGGAAGAAGGAGAGGTGGGAAAGATAAACCATCAGTTTACTACACATGTATTCATGTATTGCTATTAAGGATACTTGATTACAGTAGACTTTAAAAAACGCTAATAATAAAATAGAATTATATATTACAATCTATTTTATCACATTGTCTTTTCCTTGATGTGTTGATAGTTCATTTGCTGTTGATAATGTGCTTGCAATTAATTGTATAGCTTCACCTCCAGTTGCCTTGGCAATAGAAAATCAAATTGCCTCCCCAAGACCAGCTGTGATTGCAGAGGCAACTTGATTTCCTATTGCCAAGGCATCTGGAGGTGAAACTATCAAATTAATTTAAAGCACATTATCAACAGCAAATGAACTATCAGTACATCAAGGAAAAAACAACATGATAAGATATATTGTAATATATACTTCTATTTTATTATTAGCATTTTTTTAAATCTACTGTAATCAAGCATCTAAATTTTAGCTGCCCTAAAATGAAATAGGGTGATTTTTGAGAATGCCTATGATTCCTAAAAAAATTAGCACAAATCCACTATAGATCCTTTAGCATCCTTTTTGAGACACCCATAAATTATATTTATTTCAAATTCACCTCATTTTTGATTTGAAATTTGGTTCTTGGATTTGAAAATTTCCAATTTCAGATTTGTTAATTTTTACATGATGTCTATATTTTGTTTGATATACAGGAAATCTCAAATTTTACATTAGAATCCTGTATTTCTGATTTATGTATCCCACATTTTTTAGTTGAGTTATCTGCTCAAGAGATTCAAAATTTGTCAATTTAAATAAATAAAAAAGTCAAATTAAATGGTTGATTTTATTAATTTTTTAATTTTCACTCAGCTGAGTTGCCCGCAAAAGTGATTCAAAATTTAGACTAAGGATTTGACAATCCTGCATTTTTACATTCAGGTTTGGAATTTACAGTATATTATCAAGTTAACACCCATCCTATGGTGTGCATTACCCTCTGGCCCAGCTGTACTTTTTCCCAAGTCAACCAATCCCTCTATCTATTCCTGGCTCCTGACAATACTTATGATTGAACTTAATACCTGTATGACCTGTGCCTCAACTTGGGGCTTAATGATAAGTTTTAAATTGTTGTAGCAGACAAGGAGGCAAGAACAAACCACAAGATCAGAGACAATCAAGCGGTTTAAATGCTTAATATTTGGGTAGATCAAGTACAGAGCCCAGTCAAGATATGAAGCCAGTGGATTCAAAAGCAAAAAGGAAGAAGAAATCAGCCAATCAGGTTTTGAGCAGTAAGTGATGTGTCTTAGTGATAAACTAATGTTTTTGGAAGCATTACCAAAGTTGGAAGCAAAAGTTGAAAGCAAAGAATTAATATAAAAAGTCAATCTAAGTTGATTGGTTGACTGTAGGCTAACATTTGGCTTGTTTTTAGGGTTCTGGGTTCAATCCTGTTCTGCTTGAATCCTATGTTATCCATATTATCAAAAGAATTATTGTCAAATGTTTGTGCTAAAGAATCACCTATTAAATAATCCATACAATCAATGTAGTCAGGGAAGAATCCCCTGACATTGTCCTCCCCAGTAAGGCCCTTCCCTTCCAGAGTATTCTTATAGCAGGAGAGGACTTCCTGTGCATTCTTCAAATTTTCTTCTGGTTCCCAGGAGTTGAATTCTACCTCATAGCCCTTACAGTTCACCAAGTATTGATGTTTGCCTTGAGAGGAGCAGTGATTGAGGATGTCTTCTAATTCTCACTCAGGAGATGGTTTAAGATGACAGGAGGAGGGTCCTTGTGGTTCAGGTCATATATGGAATCCTTGAATTTATTCAGGAGACTGATGTGAAATACATCATGGGCGGAGGAGCCTTCAGGGAGTTTAAGTCAGAAGTTAACCTCAGAGTGTTGCTCAATGACCAACAAGGGTCCAATCTTTTTTGGACCTAGTTTTTGACCAGAAATGTCAAGTTTGAGGTTCTTTGCATTGAGAAAAACATAGTCTCCAACCTGGATGTCTTCAGGAGTCCTTTGATGTTTATTGGCCTGGTTCTTGTACTGCAGGATGAACATCTCCAGTTGAGTCTTGAGGCACTGATGATTCTTGAGTAGCAAGGCGGCCCATTGGTGTGCTGAAGGAATAGAGTCTTCTGTTGGTAGATCAGGGATGTCTCCAGGATTGTACCTGTAGTTAGCAAAGAAGGGGATACTTCAATGCAATCATGATGGTTGGTGTTGTAGCAAAGTTGAGCAAGAGGAAGTAGGGATACCCAATCATAATGTTGAAAGTTAACATAGCTCCTGAGGAACCCTTCCAACACTTAGTTTACTCTTTCTGTTTGTCCATCTGTTTAAGGGTGGAAGGAGGTAGACATAAGAGTTTTCACATGCAGGGCCTTTGTTAGGAACTGCCAGAACTTGGATGTGAATTGTGTACCTTGATCCAAAATTATGTTGTTGGGAATCTCATGACTGGCAATTACATGTGTCAGGAGCATGTTGGTGGTGTCTTCTGCCATAGTGTTCTTGAAGGGAGTGAAGATTGCATACTTTGACAGAAGGTCTACCACCACAAAGATACCAGTCATGGTGTTGCTCTCTTGGAGTTCCACAATAAAATCCATAGAGATGGAGTACCAAGCGCGCAGAGGTATGGGCAGTGGTTTGAGTAGTCTATGAGGCTTCATTGTTGAAGGTTTGTTGCAGCTGCACATTACGCATGATAAAATATACTGGGTGACTGATCTCTTCATATTAGGCCACCAGTATCTTTATGGATTCTACATATTGTCTTACAAATTTCCCCATGTCTTGTGAGAGGGGAAGCATGGAAGTTTTCCATGATTGTAAGTTGGTGTTTGTTGGTTGGTACATAGAGGCTTACGTTCTTGAACCAATATCTGTTGCTTAGTGTAAGGCCAGTAGGAGTATTTTCCTTGTCAAGGTGTTGGGATGCCATGATGTCCTGGTCCAAGGTGGATAGATAAGATAGGGTCATAATTTTGGAGAGTAAATGGTCTTCCAAGAGTATGACACATTTATTGTGTTTTCCATCAGACTAGCTTGGGTCATCCAAATCCTCTCATCTACTTATGGTGTCTGGTACTACATTATGGTGTCCTGGGATGTAACTAATCTTGAAGTCAAAGGCAAGTAGGTCAATAGCCAATTGGGCTAGACATGAGCTAACCTTCCTCTTCTCAGTAAAGTAAAGAAGGTTCTTATGATCAGTTCTTATTATCACTGGAAATTTACTTCCTTCTAAGTAGTGGAGCCAGTGGTCCAAGGATTTGATGATGGAATATAGTTTCTTCTAATACACATGATAGTTTCTCTCTCTGTCCAGAAGCTTGTAGGAGTAGAACTCCAAAAGGTGGAGTTCACCATCTTCCCCAAGCTGCAGCAATGCCCCTCCCAAGGCAAAGTCAGAGGCATCTGTGTCAAAAAAGCTGGCATTCAAGATCTGGGTGAAGAAGGACAGGGGCAGAGGTAAACAGCTTCTTGAGGGCCTTGAACGCCTGGTCAGCATCTGAAGCCCAAAAAAAAGGAACCTTCTCTGAGTTAAGCTGAGTGAGAGGAAGAGCAGTTGAGGAGAAGTCATTAATGAATTTGCGGCAGAAGTTTGCCAGGCCTAAGAAGCTGCAAAGCTTGGTGCAGGCAGTTGGTCTAGGCCAGTCAAGAACTGCCTGTACTTTAGTTGGGGCGACAACAAAACCACCCTGATTGATTTTTTATCCCAAAAACACAATTTCCATGACAAAGAACTCACACTTTTTGATCTTACAGAAAAGCTTGTTATCAATTAGCAGTCATAAGACCTCCCGTAGGTTGATGGTGTGAGACTCCTTGTCCTGAGAATACACAAGAATGTTGTCAAGGTAGACAACCACACAGACATTGAGCAGGGGGAAGAGTACCTCGCTCATTAGACCTTGAAAGGCTGCAGGGGCATTGCTCAACCCAAAGGGCAATACAAGAGATTCATAAAGATCAAAGGGAGTGTGGACTGCTGTTTTCCACTCATGCCCTTCAGCAATGTGGATCTGATTACATGCACTGCAGAGGTCTAATTTGGAAAAAAAACCTTGGTGTGAGTAAGTTGATTGGTCAATGGCTTGGCAGATGATAAGGGGTTTCTGTTCTTAATGGTTATGGCGTTCAACTTTGTGAAGTTGACAACTGATATAAGTGAGTCTTTGGCCTTCCCTACAAATAACATGGGTAAAGAACATGGAGAATTTGACCACCACAATACCCTTGGCTAAGTTCTTGTCAAGGTTGCCTTCATTGCAATACCTTGGGCTCAGTTCATGGGGTAGATTTTCCCCCAGGTAGGAGAGGAGCCTGGTATTAAGTCAAATCTCAGGTCAGATGATCTTCTTTTGGGAAGTTAAGAACAGAGTTCTTTACTAAAAGCCTCTTTCAAGTTGTGGATTTCCTCTGGAATAGATTCCTCTACTTCATCTCCCATAAGAAGTAGGGAGTTCAGGTAGGCCGTGAAATTCTCTGGTACCTGATGGTAAGGTCTCTTGAGTGGTAAAGTGGTAGGCTTCCCATGGGAATGGAGCATTACTGAGTTGGTATCCCAGTTAAACTGTAACTTGGACTCCTGGCACCAGGGTAATCCCAAGACTAAGGGGAAGGCCAGATTAGAAAGAGTGGAGGTGGGTAGACGGTATGAGTTGTTCCCTACTTGATTATGAAGGGGTTTGATCAGGCGTCCTACTTGGGCAGGTGTGCCTTTGGCCAGTCTTACAGATGCTATTCCCACTGTCTTGAACCCTAAGGATGTCAAGAGATCTTGGTCAATGAAGTTTCCCATTGCTCCAGTATCAATCAGGGCATATCTTGCAGTGGTTCCAAATTTGTGGTCTAGAAAAACTGGTAAAAGAGCTTAAGACTGGATTAAAGATTTATTGACATCTGTGGTCAAAAGAAGATGGCCAGAATAGGTTTGTACCTTGGATAGGGCCTGGAAGTCTTTGGCTAAGTGCCCTGCTTGTCCACAGTAAAGGCAAAGTCCTTCACAGACTTGATGTTGTTTGTCTTCAGGGGTCAGTTAGTAACCTCCTCCAGGGTTGGGCCTAATCCCTTAGGAACCTTGGCAGGGGATGGTGAGCTTCAGGCGGAGGGAGTCTTGGTGTTGTTCCAAGAGGGGAGCTTTTTAACCTTGGCAGTTCATTGCAAGACCTCTTGGGTGATTTTGGAAATATTATCAGGCAATACATGATGAGACAGGAAGTCCTTGAGCTTGGGGGAAGTTTCTTCTGGAAAAGATAGCAGGCTTTGGAATTAGTCATTCCAATGGCTTCCTTAAGGCAAGAGAATTCATCATCATAGTCCTTGGTGACCATTCTGCCTTGGTATAAGTTCATTATATGGTCTCTAAGCTCTTCTTTATTTTTGCTGGTACTACTGTGGACAACAAGGAATTTTAGAAGGCAGGGCAGCTATCCAAGAGCTTCTTCCCTTGGTAGGTGGCCTTGGCATATCAGATATGAGCCTTACCAGTGAGCTTTTTGGCCATATGATGTAACTTCTGGGTGTTGGTCTGATATTGTGCTGTAGATGTTTTGACAAGCAACTGGGAAAATGCAAGGAACATAAGGATCTTTTTTCCTTTGTTGTTTTTGGGGGGGACTAACAAAATCTGGTTCAGTACCACTGTCCAGTTCTTAACCTGCTGAGGTGAGAATTTGTTGGAGGCAACAGAGGTATTGTTCTGCATGAAGAGTCAAGCAAGATGGTAGATTGTAAGGTTGACAATGGCAGTGATAAGGATGACCACCAGGCTCTTGATGATTGCAGTTTAAAGCAGGTGACTTGAAGGGGTTGATTCTGAGCTTCTGAGTAAGAAGCTCAAAAGGGGTTCCAACAAACTGTCAGGGACTCACTTGAGAGGGAAAAGCCCCAATCTGATAAGTCAAGTCCCCTAAATTAAGCCCTGCAATAGCCAAACTGATAGGAACCATAACCATAGTAAGGTGACCAAAGTGTCCTAGGAAGGCAAACTGACCCATCATTTAACTGAATCTTCCCAGTAAGTAATATCCTGCCAGACAAGTTAATATATAAGGAGTCATTTGGTCTAACCAAGGAAGGTTCAGCAGGTGGAGGTAGAGTAGTGGATTGATCATAATGTAACTTTCTTCCACAGTGTCCTGAGGGTGCTTGAACCAGCTGTTAGCCAGGGACTCCTTCTGGTTGGATTTTTCAGGAGAATAATTGTGCCAGTCTGTGGTAGGAGTTGGGTTTTCCAGAGCTAATACCACAGAAAGAGAAAGAACTAGAAACCAGAACAGGAATTGGCTTTATTTCATGGTTTCAAAAAGAGGATGCAGAGATAAGTGTAGGCAAGTTTGGAATAGAAAGAATATCTTTATTGTTGGAGAAAGTAAGAATGATAAAGATTGCTCACTTAAATACCCTTAAAATAGGGGCTGGAACATTTAAGTGATTTGTCAGAAATCACGCCATCAATACTATTTTGATATGGCCTTTGAATAACAATATGTGCGGAGATGTGATTGGGTTTGCTTTTGATTTTGTAAATTCTTCACCTTCTACAAATGAGTCTGGTTCAATGTCCACCCATTCTGGAATACCATACCTGCCCTTGTCTGATCCTGGTATGACCTCATCCCAACCTGACCCCTTCTGCCACTCTGTCTACCTAATGTGTTATTATCAACCCTTGTCTACTATTTAAGTAGAATCATTGCTCCTAATAAAGACAAGTTTATCCACATTTGTGTTGCCTTGAGTATTCTTCAAGCTTTTTCCTTTCCTTTTTGCCAAAAGGACTTTCAAATCTTGTATTCCAGGAAATTAAGGTACATGTCCTTAATTTTTTCCTGAAGGCTAACCCAAGTGTTGTAAATTTGGTATGGTGGATGAATAACTGTAATTGCTCAACTCAAATACAACCTTAATTATTATTAAAGACTAAGCTAAGATATCTCTTCAGCCTAAAGCGTATAATAAAGTATAAGTTATGTAAATTCAATCTTTTATTTATAAATCAAGGAGAGATTTATATCATATTTGAGGGATTAATAAGAGCCATAGAGCGCCAGGATCCTCTGTTTTACAGCCAGGTTCCTCTATCACTTAGCCCACTATTAGGTAGGGCAAGCCATTTCAAAAACTGCATCTCAAAAAACGCCATCTCAAATTTAATTTGAGATGGCATTTTTTGCGTTAGTGATTTTGAATCACAAAAAAATAAA
Organism: Entomophthora muscae; assembly: GCA_014839935.2. Lineage (NCBI taxonomy): Eukaryota > Fungi > Entomophthoromycota > Entomophthoromycetes > Entomophthorales > Entomophthoraceae > Entomophthora > Entomophthora muscae. The sequence continues at coordinate 291,046 of QTSX02000753.1, read as the reverse complement.
ATAAACAATAAAATAGTTAAAATTTACATATACCTTTATAATGTGGTATCTCAAATTTACACCATCTCAATTCTGTCACTTTGAGTCAGATAAATTATATCTTATTTTGCTAACTTTATTTACATATGAAATCACTTAGTGTGGGGTGTGTTTACGCCATCTTGACTTTATGTCATTTCAAATTAAGCCATTTATCTTAAAATAAAATAAGCTTATACTCAAACTAAAATAAAGCCTTTGGTATAGTGCCAGAAGATGTTCCTATAGTATTAATCTAAGACACTTATAATAAGAACAACCTAAATAGACACCACTATGATAGTCCTTTTAGTGATTATCATTGCTGGGTAAAAAAACCATTTTTGTTATATGTAATTTATAACTTTATTATACATGGATACTTTGATAAGGGTTTTCTTAATAAAATAATTTAATAGTGATTTTAATATGAAAGGTGTGTGATTTGCCATTTTGATTTACGTCACTTCAAATTCCACCAAGTTTCATATCACCCAATTGATTCAAGGCGCACAACGGATAGGGGAAAATAAGGGGAAGTTACCTATGACGCCAGGCTACACTATATCAATTCCCCCACTGCAATTCTTGCTTTCCACTTTTCAAAAGTATAGTTTCATGTCTAAAACCATTTAAGCAAAAAATGTAAGAAAACATGTGAAACTTTGCAAATATATATTTTTTGATCTCCTCTAAACAACTGAGTACTTTTTAACACAGCTGTATAAGCTAGTTTTTGAGAAATGCAAGTTTTACTCTTTGGCCCAGTTGAGGTAGCTCCACCGTAGATTTGTTAATTTAATATAAAAAATGGTCAAAAACACTATGTTTTTGAGCTACAGCCCCTCAATTACGTCACTTCAAAAACGCCATCTTGAGAGCAAGTTTTCAGTCAAAACTCAAAGTTTATCATACTTGTGTTACTAATAAAAAAATTATTTTTACAAAATAAAAACATTGAAATTTTGATAGTATATATTTTTTTATCTTCTCTTTAATTCTATGTAAAACAATTGATACTTTTATATTAAAAACATTCTCATTTTTCTCTTTAAAAACAACCCCCAAGCTGCTCATATTTTGATACTAATTCACTTTTAGATGCCTCCCAAGTCAACTGATAAAGCTGCGCCCAAGGCCTCCAGGGCCTCAAAGTCCAAAATCACTCCGCCCAAGGCCAAGACAACCCCAAAGAAGCAGCCTTATAAGGCCAAAGCTCCCCTCAAGACCCCAACTCTGTCACCTGAACAAGAGGGAAACAGCCCTACCCCTCCCCATTCTCCATTTGTTTACTCCTCATCTGATCCTCAAGAGAAGTTGTTTAACTTCAATTGCCATTCTGACCCCACTTCAGAGCCTGAGGGTGAAGAGGAGCAGGAGCAGGAGCCTGGTACTCCTGAAGATGAGCCAATTGAGCTCTGGGATCTTAACTCTATCCACAATATATGCAACCAAAATGGCACCTTTGCTGTGCCAACAACATACCATATCAGCTATCTAATTATGACAAGGAAAGGGGGGACCTGTTTTGTCTACAAGGGCTACAGCTTCAGCTGTAATGACAAGAAGAAGCCCATCCACCAACATCACTTCAAATGTGATAACTTTGGCTGTCCAGCAAGGCTCACAACTTAAGGGTTCACCAGATTTAAGGCCTTTACTGTTAACCACAACTGTGCCAAGTCTTTTGACCCTCTCTATCAACTTATCCTCTGGTTTCTTTACCAGGTATAACCAACCACAAAGGATCAAACTGCAACTGAGGTTTTCAATGATGTGCTCCCTAATTTAAATGATAACCAACTGGCAACTGTTGGTGGCGCCTCAAAATTACAGAGATATCTCACTGATCAGAGATATGCTCTGTGCACTGAAGGTGTCAGTGCAAGCTCCATTGATCAATTAATCATTACTGAGGAGCAAAAACTATCTCACCAAGAAGAGAGATTCCTCCTCCATGATGATGGTCAACATGCCCCAGAGCGTATCATCTGCTTTGCAATAAGCCAAAACTGTGCAACTTCCTCAAGTGCTAGCCGTGGCTTGCAGATGGCACTTTCTCCACCTGCCCAAAGCTCTTCAGCCAGCTTTAAAATATCCATGGGCAGGTTGGAAATCTGGTTCTTCCCTGGTCTTTTTTTCTTCCCAAATAAGAAGCAAGAAACCTGTGTCCAGGCACTCACAATTTTAAAGCCAAACTGGATGAAATCCTCCCAACGATTTTATAGAAGCCCAGGGAGACTAGAGGGCATAAGAAAAAATCCATCTCCTAAGAAGAAGACGCTCCCACCCCAATCAAGAAAAATCCTGAAAGCCTTCCCTACCACAAATATCTGGTAGTGGATTTTGAACAGGCTCAGGCAAATGCCTTTATTTGTATCTTTAAGAGCTCCCCTCAGGGATGCTACTTCCACTTCAGGCAGGTACTCTGCCGCCACCTCCAAAAGTGCTCTGAACTTCATAAGCTGGTCTACACTGAGGGCACCAAAGAAGCAAAGGACGTTTTTAATTGCTTTGCTGCTCTTGCCCTTGTGCTAAGAGAGGAGACTAATGCATTTTATGATGCCCTCCTCTGTCACCCATATAGTATAGCCAACCAGGCAGCCTTTGCACCCTTTATTGAGTATTTTGAGACTCAATGGGTTGGCATCTTCCAAGGAGCACGCCACATTAGAAAAGGCAGTGACTCAATCACCTGGAACTGCTATAAGCAGGTCAAAGATGGGTTGATCAACACCACCTCTTCCCTTGAAGGGTGGCATATCCAGTTTGCCACAAGGGTCCGGGTTAAGATTCCCAAGTTCAACAAAATCATGGTGCATCTCAAACCCCAGCAGGCCATCTCTGCCTGCCTCTTAAAAACAGGCATGAAGACCAGGGGTGATCCCCCCAAAATTACCAAAGAGGTGAAAAAGTACACTAAAATCAGCAAGGTGGTCCTTGCCTACTATCCCAAGGATAGCAAGCTTGAGCATCTCCAAGCTATCTCAGTTGCTCTTCTACTAATATTTGAGCCCTTTCCTAATAAAGTCTTCTTTATCTTCTCTATAATTTCCTTTGATTTTACCATTCTTTGACTTTTTTTGGTATTTGGTACAATTATATGCTTATTTTAAAGTATAGTTTATAGTTAAAATAGATGAAAATTGTTGTTTTTGGGTGTATTTCAACTTTTGGGCTTTATGCAACTATGTTACTACTTATTAACCCCATTTTTTATTGCAGATTTAGAAATCTGAGGCTTTTTTAAGCCTATAAATGTTTTTTGAATTTTTATTTTTGGGAATTTTGGGTAATTTTTGGAGTTTAAAAATCTAAAATTTTAAACCGTTTTTTCTTAGTCAAAATGCCGTAAATCAAAATGGTGTTTTTACTAGTAAATCAAGATAGCAGATTTTTGAGACAGTGTATTTTGAGATGGAGTTTTTTGAGATGCTGTTTTTGAAATGTTGTATCCTACCCACTATTAACCTAAATGATTGGATGATCATTACTTAATATGTCTTCAAAGTGCAACTTAGTTGATCAGTCAGACTAGTTATCATCCATTACAAGAGTACCATTGTTCTATTGTTCACCAAGATTAATGGATCAATAGTTATTACAGTGAAGGCTAGTTTACAACCAATCACTTAACAAAACCAAGGCTAGCTTTGAACCTCAAATCTTTTGTTATAAAGACCTCCTGGTGTGTCCTCGTGGATGTCATCCCCAGGAGCCAAACATAGCATTGGTTTTATTTTTTATGTTCAGCTTATTTCTATAAAATCATATATTTACTATGCCATGTATCTAGATCCAGAACACAGTTATTTTTAGCACCCAAACAGCCCCTTGTGATAATATTAACAACAATTTGGTGATCAGCTAAATCTGTATTAGAAAATTATAGGTTAATTGATTTTAGATAAAGTTGTTACTGATCCAAATTCAAAACCTTAATGATAAACCTTAAGCCAATCAGGAGCCAAGTGATAAAGTGATTGTTGTGACATAAAGGATCATTCAATAATTCTTTGGTGCATGTACGCTAATTAATATGATTGGCTGGTTGTTTTGCTATTGTGCACCATTACTGCTGTGGCAAGTTGTTGGTGGACTATTGCTCAATCAGCAGCTGATTGAGCACTAGTCCACCAACAACTTGCCACAGCGGCAATGTCGTACAATGGCAAAACATCCAGACAATCATATTAATTAGTGCACATGCATCAAAGAATTATTGAATGACCCTTTATGTCACAACAATCACTTTATCACTTGGCTCCTGATTGGCTTAAGGTTTATCATTAAGGTTTTGAATTTGGATCAGTAACAACTTTATCTAAAATCAATTAACCTATAATTTTCTAATACAGATTTAGCTGATCACCAAATTGTTGTTAATATTATCACAAGGGGCAGTGCAAAGAGCCAAAAATAATATGGCAATTAAGGAAAAAATGCTGAAATAAAGCAAACAACACATATTGAGTTGAGCGTAAAACATATACACAATGGGTAAAAAGTGGGATATTGGAGTAATGTGAAAACAAAAGGAGATTAACAAAGAGGCAATAGTATCAAAATAATACAGATTTTATTGGGATGAAAGATATAAAAACATATGGAAAGGTTAATTAAAAATCAGTGAGAGAATTGGAGAAGCTTTTGAAGGATCTTGACTCTTTGGTTGCCAAAATCAAATACATTGACCGCAAGGTCAAGGCAAAAGTGAAGGCTGCCATCCTTACAGGGGACAAGATTGACAAGGTGTCTGCCAATTCACTTATGGTTAAGATGCCAGACAACTCCAAAACAACAATTGAACACCTTTTAAATGTCCAGAAGACTTTTGTGGAAGGCCTTCAATTCAAGTCCTTTGCCCTCTCTGCGCTGTCTGTCTGTGTTGACAACCCTGAGATGTATGCCCACCTCAAACCAGCCAAGCAATTCAGAGCTGAGGACACAAAATTGCAAGCTCAATTGCTTGCGCCAAGAATGGCTAAGCCTGCCAAAGCTGCCGGCAAGGAGGATACATGCAAAGGTAACATAAAAAATAAAATTAAAAAATTTGTAAATACTTAACTGTTTTTTTTAGAAAACATAAATGGTGAAATCAGCCCGGTCCTGGTCCCAAATGTCCCTGCCACGTTTTATGCCAACTACCCAATCATGTGGCTAGGCAGCTGTTTCTATCCCCTCTGTTGTGCAGGAGCTTGAAGATAGAATTCATGGGTCCTTCCCAATGACAAGTGATGCGCTAGCCGGGCTGACACATGCTGAGGGGGCATCTGAGTGGTCAGTTACTGCCTACAAGGATGCCCAACTGATCTTCCTGGACCCAGTACTTCTCAGTGGAGTTTACTGTGTAAACTCTATTTAGCTTGTTAGGGACGTCCTGGCAACGCTCCCATTCAAGAATATACCAGATATGGGCAGGTCCCATGCAGCTGCTTGCTTCTGCTACCCCTTGGAGCACACCCTGTCTTACCTGTTGGAGAACTTTTGGCGCAAGGTGTTTAAATTGGCTGTTGCAGATGCAACAGTCATAAAGAAGACAAAAATCCACCTTGCCAACTTTGTGTTGGCCTGGGACGCTGACAAGACAGGGGTTCTGGCAGTCATGGAGCTGACCTTCTTGAAGACCAAGCACAAGAAAAAGATCAGCAAAGTATACAACAAGCTTTGTGTCAGGGATCCACTCATTGGGAAGTTTCTCTCCAATTGAATGAAGGAGAGCTCTCAAGTTGAATTTGACTGGAGTGGACCCTACTGGAATCCCTATCATTTTCATGTACAAGATAGGACCAATTAAGCAGAATCTTCCCAGAAAAGGAGTAAAATGATTTAGGAGATAATTGACGCTGGTATACCCCAAAACCAACCAGGGGGCCTTGGGGTGGATAATGGAAGGGAATTATGCTGTTTCTATGTATGGGGCATGGTGGCGGTGTGGTCTGAAACAATACCAAATAGAGTCTTCTGATTTATTGGTGGGGGTTGGTTTGGGAGTTTCAAAGTTCACATCGGCTTGTCCATAACTGATTAACACACAAAAATACCATACAAAGAATATGAGCTTCACTCTGTTTGGGGTGTAGAGCCTTTAAAAATCTACTAATCAGGTTTTAAAAGTCTGTTGAAAGTATAGATTTATTGGCTAAGATAGGAATAAAAAAATTGTTAGAGCAATTGGCTCAAGGGAGAATATTCAGTTTAAATACTGAAGTCAATTGTGGGATAGAAGATAGAGGTTACCCGGCAATCCTGCAATAGTAGGTTGGAAAGTATTGCTTTGCAGGTCTGCAGCCTGCAATGCAGGAAGAAGAAGCACTTTGACTTATTACATTACAGTATTCTTCTGCACTGTGGTTCTGATGGTCATTTGAAGTCAGATGAATGTTACTTCTTAGGCTTGGTTGTTTCAGATTAAATGATTGGCTTGCTGGTTCCCCTGGATATTGCTGGTGCAGGTTTGAGAATTTCTTATTGGTTTGATTAGCTAGTTGGGAGTGTTTGGAGCTAAATTTAAATGCATCTCTTGTGTTGCTGTTGTATCCATCATCTGTTGTCTGGATTTTTGATCCTGATGTAGAATTTATATCATCTCCCAGCTTAGAGTTTTTGCTTTTGCTTTTGCTTTCAATCTTAATAGTACATTCATTAATTGTTTTCAAATGTGTTTTCAAACCAATTCCATTAATGAAACTATTATTTCTCTTAATTTCTGTTTCCAAATTTAAAAATTCTATTTTGGTCTCCCTGTGTTTGTTTGTCTATCCAGAGTTTGATGTTGATCTTGTGAAAGGGATGAAATTCCTTACACTTTGTGAGTTTACAGAAGCCTTTGCTGGACAAAGGTTTCATCTTGTTGTTTACCTCAGGTATATCTTCTATTTTAGACTGGGCGCCAGCGTGGAAGACCTAGACAGGGTCATTCTTGGGACCAATAAGGCCTGGCTCTCATTGGTCAGGAAGAAGGTCCCTCCACAGATACAACTTGGTCAACCACATAATCCAAGACGCCCTGGTCCTGGCAGGAATCTATGGGTTTTCAGCACCACCAGAGAAGCTGCTCCTTCATTCTCACTTAACAATACTCCCTTTTTATCAGCTGCCACAAATATTTTAATCAGGGTGTATCCACCATATACAGTGTGGCAGTGGAGGTTGTGCCCCACCTCCATTGCCAGGTGGGTACATACCAAAGAACTCACTATGGGCACTCTTAAAAATCCTCTCTTCCAATAATTTTCATTACAGTTTATATTATTTTTATTAAATAAATTTTTCTAATTCTTATTTTAGCAAACAAGTTTTGCAAAATAAATCCCAGAGAAGGTTTTCATAAAATCAAAATAATATACTTTAATAAAATACAGCTCTAATTTGTACATTATACATTTATTTTATTAATTTTATTTTTATATTTATTTGATAATAGTGATATAAATAAATTCACGTTATTAGGTATCAAGTGTTTGGGATAGCCTCAGATGCCATAATAAAAAAATTAATATAAAATAAAGAAATTACTAACCTTCATTGATGGGCCAGCTAAATGTGATTGTGGGCTTAGAAGCTTTTAAATATAAAATGATAATTAATAAATCTTAAATATTAAATTAGAGAATATAAAAATGTCAGACAAGCTAAGCCTTTAATTGATTGGCTGTTTGGCAAGGCACACGGGGATAAAAAAATAAGTGTGGCCATAAAGTTTGGCCACAGTCTCAGCTGGGAGGATGTGGATCCCGGCCTGCAGCAAATCAAATAGGTCCTTGGTCCCAGTTAGGGTCCCTTGCTTTACAACTTGCTTGAGCCGCCCAAAAACTTCTTTGATGGGATTTAGGAAGGATTAATAAGCAGGGAGGAAGAGAAAGCGCAAATTTGCTGTGGTTAATTGCTGGGGGCCCACAGCAATGCTGGTGTCAATCATTGGGAATCCTTCAAGAATATTGGCCACCTTGTGGAGACCAATATTATCCAGCACAATTATATTGGTGAAGCCCAGGCTTGTGCGCCTCAGTTGCTCCTGGATCAATCAGAGGAATGATAGGAAGGTACAGCTGTTGTGGGAGCTTAGTATCATTTGATACAGCTTGATCCCCTTTGTACTGAGGAGAGTCACCATTGAATAGGCTGTGGCGCAGGCTGCAGCATGCCAAGCTACTATCATAACTGTGCTGTTTTAGCAGAGTTACAAGGGAAAAATATTTAGAAACTATATAATATTCTTTATTGAGAGATAATGAATATATAGTTAATGTGAATCATGGATAACAGGAACATGATTGTATTAATCACATGGTTGGATGGTGAAGGGGGTGTCTTGATCCTGATAATGATTCAAGCGCCAAAACGAGGTATCCATTGTAAGGGATCATCATTTGTTCATGTTGTTGAATTTGAAAATTTGAGTCAACTTCCTAGTTTGGCTTTGAGTGACTGGACAATCAAATTGCAGGTCACAACCCTGCTTACTCAGAACCTTGCTGGAGGGTTGAGCCTGCTGTTTTGGCACTACCCCGTCATTTGAGCCTTTTGTGACATACCCATATGCATTCTGCATAGACAAGGCAAATGCTGATTTGTCAATGTAATAGAATTTGATTGTCCCCTTGGCTTTGAGGGCAGTGTATGTCTCAGCGTATTTTTTATGGGTCTCAATGTTGGTTGGACTGTTTCTATTATAGGGAGATATCCCGAGTTTTTTCCAGGAAAAGTGCATTTCCTTTACCAGATGGTAGTAAAAGGAAATTGAGGCCTCAACCCCAAAAGTAGATTTGATCATGGCCTGTATATTTTCCAGTTCAAGATGGCAGTCCTGGGTTATCCACTAGTGGATTACCCATTTGTGCTCTTTGGTGAGCATGGTGGACAAGCGCAGGGATTTCTCTGCGGCAAGGACATGGCCAGTATTGATGAACTTGTTGAAGGTCTTTGAGGCGTACTTGGGATCCACCCCAACAAGAGCCGTAGCCGCCTTGTAGTCACCAGATTCCCTCATGAACCAGAGAAGAATGATCCACTTGATATCAGGAATGTGCTTCTGGGCAGGCTTAGTGGGCTCAGATGAACTGGGATCCTGATTGGTGACTGGCTTGCAAGGCATGGGTACCTTGTTGTAGAAGGCTGCAACCTTTTTTAACACCAGCTGTCCCTCATCAGTTCTGTAGAACTCAGGCTCCTTGTCCTCTTCCTGGCTGCCATCACTGAGTTAAGGCTCATAGCTAGTGTCAAGTACAGACTTAAACTTCTCTAGCATGGCTGATGGGGCCAACTCTTGCTGGTACACAACATCAAACACATACAAAGTAAATTCTACCTCCTTGTTTCTAACTGTTTTTGTTGTGGTAACCTTGGTGGGCTTCTAGGTCAGCTTGGGGACCCAAGAATTGATGCTCTGCACCCTAGAAGCTTGTGCTCCTTGAACCAGCTGTGTCAGTGCAGCGTCACAATCAAACTCTCCTCTCCCATCTCCTTCCTGAGTAGGCAATTGGGTTGCACTAACTCTGTTCTTTGACCTGTAGGGGCAACTGCAACCGCGGCGCATAACAGATCCATTGGTACTCTGTTGTTGTGTTCCTTCCATTTTGAGAATTTAATAAAATATTAAATAAATTTAAATTAAGTTACTCCCTAATTTTAATTTTTGATTTTATCTGAATATGGATATTTGATTAATGTTTCCCCCATATCCCAATTAAGATTTTTTATTTCTTAATTAGTTGTTTTTGGTTTTACCACACCTATTTTTGAACACCCAAAATATTTTCCACCCATTTTCCTAGATTATACGCCAAATTAAGCACCTAACACAATATTTTTATAATTCTTGTCTCAGATTGTGTATCTTATTTTAGATACATTGGTATCATTATTGAGTACAGTTTATTGCACACAACATTTGAGTGATTTTGTTTACATAGTGAGTTGCTATTGTGTTTTTTTGGGTTGAGTTTTGACTCACTGTGATTGGGTGTATTTTGTCACCAATTCACATAGTAAACATATATACACCAAAAGTCAACTCACACCATTTTTTTTGTGAATCAATGTATTTTGGATTGTATTTTGAATAGTTTTGCTTTGCGTGTAAGCCCTTTGTTGCTGTGTTGACTCATTCCACCCATCAACGCCTATAAACCCTGTTAACAGAGTGTATATTTTAATCTGATAGTTGGAATTTGCTTAAATATGAAATTTTTTTGTTTAAATCTGATGTATTTTTAGTTGTTGACATAGCTGTCAGGAAGCCAGGCATAGGTGGAGGCAGTGGTTGACTTGGGACAGAGTACAGCTGGGCCATTGGGTAATGGCCACCATAGGATGGGTGCTAACTTAATAATATAGGATACAGATTGCCCAAGAAAGGACCAGGGCCCTGATCTGGGCATCATAGTGTCCACCATTCCTGTCAAAGTAATATAGAGTACTAGAAACACCTGAGTGGGTGTGGCTCCGCGACAGTGGGGGGATCCATTGGGCAGTTAGGTTGTGGGGTTAAAGGCGGAGTCATGGGGAAAAAGTATGCCAGAAGATAATTGTACTTGTCTTTGAACAATAAGGGAAGAACCTCAATCCTCTTTCCTTTGTGTCCTATGAATTCAGTCTCTACAGCTTTGGCCAAGGGGGTGGCAATAAGAATGGTCTACAAGTTGTACTCCAAGTAGGTGGGATTGGGTTATTTAGTAAAATGTACAGGTCCAAAGTGGGCTCCAGGGGGACTTTATAGTGCCTTATGCAGTTTGGCAGTTTGGTCTCTGGAGGGGGTGGTTGCCTGATTGTTTACTTGGACAGAGTTGAGATGGAAGATTGCTAAGACTAGATAAAGTAGGATTTTTTGAACCAAAGGTTCATAAAACTTTATTATCAAAAATGATAATGGGTTCATTCCCATACTGCCGGGGTTCTTATATCAGGTGGTTTTGCTTCTTTGTTTTTTGCAGACTTCAGGTCTGAGGACAGCTCACTGGCAGGGCTTGGTCCTTGGTTTCTGGTTTTGTGGGCAGCAGATCCTAATTGCACTTGCTCTTGTGAACAGAAGTGGTGATGCTTTGTTCTGCTGCTACTGTTCACCACATCACCTGAGCAGTCAAATTGTATTACCCATTCTGGACTGGAGGCTGGCATTAGCTGTTGATCATTGGCAGGACTGGCAGGAGGCCATGTTGTAACCTCCTTTAGGCAGGCTATAACTTCAGTATAGGTTTGGATCTTTGGCTGCACATTATTAATTGTAATCTGATGTCCATTTGGGGAATTGTCTTTGAGAGTCTGACAGGTCTTGGGGTAATCTGACAACTTGGGTTTGCAACCTAGCAAGTTGGCAGTTTTCCATCTATTTTGTGTGACTCAAGTAGCCTTTGGAGGGTCAGGGTTTGATTCCAGGGTTTAAAATGTTGATTTTGAACCTACAGTCTTGAAAATTGTTAGGTTGGAAGATTTCTGTTCCTCCTGATTGAGGCAAGATATCACTGGCGGTCCAGGGTTTGGCCCAACTGGCAGTCAGGCTGACTCCTGTCTATCCTGGTTGTAACAAGGCTTTTTCTGAGACCTGGAGTTTGATTCCAAGGTTTTCAATACAAGTATTGGAATGTCATTAATGACAATAGCTTTTAAAACTACTGTACAACAAGTTCTTCTCCAAGCTGTAGGAGGAGCAGGCCTGGAATGTTTCCAAGTTCTGGGACTTGACCAACCGGGTGTCCCCTAGGAAGAGAAAGGGTAAGGACCAGGACTACCAGGAGGAAGTCCAGAAGATGGCCAAGAAGAAGTATAAGGTGGAAGAGATCAAGAAGCACCTATAAGATGTTGCAACTGCTCTTGCTGGTGGCTTTAATTAGTCCAATAAACCTTACTTTGCTTTGCCTGGATTGTTTTTACTTTTTGATTTTTACATTTTTTGTTTTTTTATGTTGTACTAATTTTTAGGTATAAATGGTAAGTTTCAGATACAGTTTTAATGTGGTTTAGTAAAAAATATCTTATATTTTGTTAATTTATCTTTAAGCTATGAGATATTTCAGTTATGCTTATATGAAGTATAATAAATTTAAATTAGAATTTTCCTATATTTTTTAGTTGTTATGATATATGAAGTATTTTTATTTTTGTCTCATTGTAATTTTATTTTTATGAGAAAAAAATTATAATAAAGAGTGTAAATTACATAGTAAATTAAAATAAATTTGCTTATATCTCCTTATTATTATTATTTATAGTATTTTTTGCATTTTGGAACTCTCTGGTGTCATTTTAGTATAATAATGTATTTTAAAAAAATTATATTAAAAATTTTTAGGGTAAAGTGTTTTGTTAATTAAAAGTGCCAACATCCAGGAAACAACATTAAGTAAAACTGGGCCGTACCTTTACTATAGTGTTGACATTAAAAGTGTCAACATGGTCACTGTCAACATTTTTAGTGTTGACACAGGCGCTGTTGCCCCATTTATTGCCTAAACTCATAAGAAGAAGATGCGCTAAAGGCCTATCTAGATGAAGCCCTTGAAAAAAGACTCCTACAACCTTCTAAATCCCCTTTTGGCGTGGCTGTATTCATTGTGCCTAAGAAAGACAGAGGCTTATGTCTTGTTATCAATTATAGAGCTATTAAAAAAGTCACAGTTAATAAAAGGTATCCTCTTCCCCTGACTGATGGAATCTTCATTGCCTTAGAGAGTCTCAGTTAAACACCATGATTGATTTGACTGTATAATATCATCAAATCCAATTCAAACCTGAGGGCATCCCAAAGACAGCATTCAGGACCAATTATGGGTCCTTTTAATGTGTTGTCCTAAACTTTGGAATGACACCTTTTTTAACTGTGATGTAGTAGCAGAGTTACATGAGGTAAAATATTTAGAATCTAGATAATGTCTTTATTAGTTAAGGGAGATTATATAGTTTGGGTGAATCCTTTAAGATGAACAAGATTGTGAAAATCAATTGGATTGGGCAGGGAGTGGCTTGATCTTGGTAAGGAGTGAATAGCCAAATAAAGCTGCCACTGGGATGAGGTCAATGTTACTTCTTGCTCCTTGTTTTTTATTTGAGTTTAATTCTGTGTTTGGCTTCAAGTGATGCAAAAGTTGGTTTGAGTGGTGTAGAGTCTCTTGTGCGGAAATTTGCTGGGGGTCAACCCTGCTGTTTTAAAACTAGTCCATATTCACAGCCAAATAATTTTTATTGAACATAAAGGAACAAATTTGCCACTCCCAAAGAAGGTGCCAAAGGAGGGCACCTAAACATGAAGACATCCAGAGAGAACTAACTTCACAAAGAGAAAGAATGAATTAAATGGGAAATATCCCACTCCAAGTTGAGATATTCTGATTGAGAGACCAGATCCAGGTAGTGTAAAGCTACTCCCCTTTGGCCCTGGATAGGGTAATCTTCCCTTGTTGTACAAAGAAAACCTCTCAAAAACTAGTAAAACAGCTCAATTTTTTGGAAGAGTTGGTACATACAATGGATGAAAAATTTGTATTGGCTTACCCCATAGATTCTCCTGCCTACATTGCCCCATCTTGGGACAAAACCCTGATCAGTTTGAACTATTTAATGGCTTGTTGTTGACTGTTATTAAAGACCATAAGAGATAACCAATCAAGACCATCCATATTAACACCCTCAAATTCAAATGGATCCTTAGAGTATCACAAATATGCTGGCCAATAAGAATGCAAGTCAGAAATTATTGAGAAATCCTTCAACCCCCCTGAACTAGGTTTGCAAAAATTCTCTTCCAGTCAATTGGACTCTCTGGTCCTGTCATGTGATCATCTAAACTAAAATAATGTGCCTTAAATTTATCAAAGGGGACTTTTGGTCCCCTGCTTGCTCATTCTCTTATCAATAAAAGCTTATAGCTTTAAGAATAACTTTATTTTAGACCTCCTCATTTCAGGTCATTTAATTTAAAAAAAATAGTAAAAGTTATGGTTTCTCTTACCTTGACCTCTTCCTCTTTGTTTTTGGCTGCTGTTCTGGAGCCTCTAGCTCTAATATTGGTGTATAAGTGTTACTTCATCTACTTTTGCTTTCAAAAAAAGCAACTTGAACCTGGATTTTAAGTTATAAGTTGATTTAAATCTTACTTTTATTTTGAATTTCCTCTTTTTTGCTTTATTTCAAGCCTGTCCTTACTTTAACTGATGTTAAAGATCCCTCAGTGCTTTTCAACCTAGCCCCAAGACTCCAAGTCATAATTGGGTAATATTCACTATTATATACCCCTTACCACCAGATTTACCATTGATTGCCCCCCTTTTATTGTACCCAAAGTCTCCAAATTCCCAAGGGAATCTGAAAATGCTGTACCTGACCCTCAAATTTGTTGTGTTATACCTAGCTCTAGTACTGCCATTTATTTGATCTACCTTCTCAGATATTTGAGGTTGCATCTTTATCTCCACTCATCTTGTGAGAGAAAATCCTGCTTGGCTCCTGTATTTTTTAGTTATTTTCCAGGAAGGGCTAACAACCTTCTCTTCACTGGGAAGATTTTGATTAAAATCATTATTTGCAATGATCTGGACTTTTACTCTCCCAACCTTGGCCTATATAACCATCTGGGCAAGGGGATCCCCATTCTGCACTCCCCTTGTTAAAAGAGAAGATGTTTACTTCCCAAGATCTACCCAAGTTCCAGGATGTACCCCCACATGCACTCCCTGGTTACTCTTGGGTTTAGCACTAATGGTTTTAAACACCTACTTCTCTCAGCTGTCCCCCACATCCTCTCTTTGGACACCTTTTTGAGTGTAAAGCCAGTTCTAAGCTGGATGGTGTTCTGGTGAGTCTTTCCCTCAGGATGGGAGCCAAACTTAGTTAGTTTAGCCCCCTTCTCTCACAGCTAGTCAACAATGACCAACACAAACTAGACCCTGGCCTAGGAGGTTTTGGAATATTTATGCAAGCCAAGCCCAAAAATACCTATCTCATCAATAAAATCAGTGCACAAAAAACACTTAAGTAGATGCACTACAACTAACTCAGATTAATAAGGCAAGATAAACTTAATGTAATGAATGGCATTCCTTCCTCCAGAGAGTCAAACCCAATTTTAACAATCAATTTAATTGGAGAAATAATTAAATGTCAGGAAAATAATCAAAAATCTACTTTTTTAAATGTAGAACTCAAAGCTGCATTTTTTAAAAACAGGAATCAGAAATCTACTGTCTGCGACATCAATTAAGCCAATTAACAGTTACTTAAGTAATTCACATTCAGAAAACCAAACCAATTTTGAAAATGGATGCAAAACTGCTTGAAAACCAGGATTTAAATATAAATTCTAGTTTAAACCCAGAGCCAGCTTTGATTGTCACCAACTTAAACCACATTAATTAAATTAATGTAAAATTAAGTGGTCCAGGCTCTAAAAAGTATACTGGCACCAATCATGACATAAACAAATGTATAATGGACCCTAAGGGATTGAACAGTTGCCTCTGCACCCAATCAGACCCAGTTAAACAACCAAGCACAGGAAATAGCTACATCTAAGCCAGGATTCCAAACCAACTAACCCCAGCAATTAATTAATCAACCTGCCCATTAAAAAAGCCTTTACTTCTTACAGTCTTGCAGGCTGAAGCTTGCTGCAGCTTTCTGCAAGCCAGTAAGGAATTGTTACACTAAATGAATATGCAGGACCAATAGGTAAACCTTCCCCTTCTCCCCAAATTCCTATCATTATTTATCTGTTAATTCCCTCCAGATAAAATTGCTCTAACAATTTTTATTCCCTTTATTGATCCACAATAAACTGTATATTCTCAATTTCACTTATTAGTAGATAAATTGTGTTGCCTTCCAAGACATGAAGACCCTCCTTCTTGTGTGGGTTGTCTGTTTGCATCCTAAACCCTGCCAATACAATGTAAACTTTGACTCTCCTGAACCCACCTCAACTGAGAAATATGAAGACTTCATTTGGTAATATTTTGGACCTTGTCAACACCATGCCCCCTATGTTGAGAATGCCCTCTTCCCTCTAATTGTGCATCACCCTGCGCCCTGGTTGGTACTGGGATATACCAGTATCTACTACCTCTTGAATCACCTTACCCCCTTTCTGGGAAGATTCCAATCACTAGGCCATCTTCTCCACATGGTGATGATAGGGATCCTCATAAATGCTACAGTAGAAAACAAATGAAAGGAATAGTGCCTCTTTGCAAGACCAGAAACAGCAAAGAACTGCTGCCAAACCTTTGAAAGAAATAGACAATTTAAATGCTGTCATTGAAAAAAATGGGTCAAAGCTGGGGTTGCTCAAATAGCCCAGGAAAATCTGGACTTCCTGTATTTTTGTCCAAATAATTATGACAAGAAAATTGTGTTATACGCTATTTGAAGATGGCAGTGCTTGACCTGCTGATTGCCGGATTTTTATTCTTCAAATTATGATGTCATCAACTCAAATTCCAATGCAGGACCTCAAACTGCTGAAAATATTCTTGCCAACCAATCATATGCCTTGGAATCCCCTCTTCACCCATCCTGAACTCCCCTAAGACTTTGACATTCTCTTCTAGAAACTTGTTTCTAGATAGCTTATTTTTACTCAAATAAAAAGAAAGTTTTCCAAAAATATAGGATCATCTGGGGCTGTTTGCCCCATCTTTGAAAGATTAGTGTTTTTTGTTTTCAAGGTTGCCATTGATTCCATGGTCACCACCTGGCCAGACATCTACACACTGATGCCTTTGGATTCTTCTTCTAATTCCCCCTTGCAAATCACTTGCACATTGACAATTTTTACCTCCATCTTCTGCTACACTGCCACTGGCTCAAAGATGTTAAAGCCATCCTCCCAATTTGGCCTCCTGCTTGTCAAGAAACTCACAATTTGTTTATTATATCCTCATTGAATTTCCTTGAATCATACAGCAAACCATCTCACTCTAGTAGTAGAAGCCACTCTGGTTAAGTTTAACCTGGGCGCTCTTCTTCATTCTCTTGGGGAAAAGCTTCCCAGTTAGTAGATCCCTGAAACTTAAATAGGCTTTCACCTACCAGCATCCAAGGGGAAACTGGGTTAATATTAAGCACACCTCCCAGATACTCTCAAAAAAGTCCCAAGGTTCTGTGTTTCAAGACCCCAGAGAGAGATGTTACAACATCTTCAATTGCTTTCTCTTGAGAAATCATTTCCCCAAGAAATAGCTTGATCAGCAAGTAAGGATGGCCTTAAAAAAAGATCCAGATATTACACCAGGATCAACCCCTTGAAGTCCAAAGGAATATGGATCTCCCAAACTGTATGACTGCCGTGTTTAAACAGATGATATGTGGCTAACCATACATCTCTCTTATTAAATGGTCAATAAAGATATCATTATATTCTTAACCCTTCCCCAAATTTCTTGTTATATATTTATCAGAAGTATACACTTGGTAATAATTAATTAACTTTGACTGATCTCATCATATTTTTATTTTGCCTTGGTATATTAATTATTTTCACTCTAATATATTATCTACAATGAGTTATAGTTTTTTATCATTTTTTAATACATTCTGCTTATGGTGTGCTGTTTAGATTTTTTTTTAAAATCATCCTTATATATTAAAAGCTTTAAATTGTATAACATCTAATCATTTGCAGGTATGTGTAAACATAAAAATCAAATCCTTTATCTAACTTATGCTGGCATTCTTATAGATGCCTTTACATAAGCAATACTGTAAATTCAGAACCTGAATGTAAAAATGCAGTATTATCAAATCCTTGGTCCAAATTTTGAATCCTTTTGCAGGATGGCCTTTTTTAATTAAATTTACTTTGTTATATTTTTATTTGAATTTTTAAAAATGCGGGAACTTGTAGACACTTTGCAAATTTCAAGTCAAACTGCACATTTCCAATGGACAAAATGAATTAACTGGAATCAGATTTGAAGCATTCAAATCCATCAGCCATTTTCATTAAGTTTACTATGTTTTTTGAAATTGCAGGATTGTCAAATCCAAGAACCAAATTTCAAATCACTTTTGAATGCCACTAGTAAACTCAGATATTAATTGTGGGAACTGGAATCCAAATTGAATGCACAGTATGCACACTAGGAAACACCAACCCAAATAAAGAAGCTCCACTCTGGATAAAATCAAATGAAAAATTCAATCTCAACAACCATGTTTAGACATGAAATTAAGTAAAATGTAAAATTACCCAAACCCAGAAAGGATACAATATTATACACTTCAAATCACAAATATAGAAACTCTGCTACTATTTAAGGCTAAATCAAGAGAAAACAACTACTCACAGCTAAACCAAAAATCTAAATAAATACATATTTAACCTAAAGTATAATATTTTATTTTATTTTTATGGACAGACAATCACATTCCCAACCTGCTCCTGCACCAGCCTGCAGGGCAGCCTGTCCACAAGGACATCTAGAGGGTCCAAGAACAGACCCAGAACCCAACTCAAGGGGAGTCATGCCAACACACAGGCCTCCCAAGGCGTCATAGCCAGTCAACCACCTCCCACATCCCAAGCCCAATCAACCAGCCTGAATCCAAGACAGAAGCTGCTCTCAAGGCCTACCACCAAAGTCTGCTACACCAGGGTCACCGGGAACACTGAGGTTACTTACACCTACACTTTGTACCCAGTTGTCACCCAGCCCCGCACTCTTGATCCAAGAGTTGCCACTTCCTGCCCCCACGTCTTTGATACCACCTATGAGCCATTGGCCATAATTGAGGAGCCATCTGCACCTACTGTGTACTCAACCATTCACAGCACCAGAGCAAACAAGCGTGATCTCACCTTCTACATGAAGGTCCCCATCCCCTGTGTTGAGCCTGCCAACCAGGATGCTGTTGTACCTGTCAAGGGCTGGCGTCAGTTGACAGATAGTGAGTGTGAAGCTCTCCTCAAATGCTTGAAAAGGGGAATGGAAGTTCAGGATATTGCATCCCAATTTGGGGTCACAGCCAGATATATTGGCAACATTAACAAAAAGTGCAGCAACACTGGGCAAATTGCCAAATCCACCAAGGCTAAGCGGCAGCCCAGCCTACTTCAACCCATGCACATTGATGCAATCAAGCAGTGATTATCCAAGGATTGCCACCTGGACTCACTTGCTGTCCAATCAATGCTGGCCACAGAGTTTGGGCTTTCTGCTTCCAAAGCCCTTGTCTAAAAAACAATGGTCAATTTGGGCTTATCATGGAAGGTCCTTGGAGTTTTTCTGCACAATAGGAACATAAAAAAGCAATTGAGGATTGACACATTTATGCCAATACCTATGTGGCTCTCAAGAAGACAGGAAATGTTCAATTCTTTTACATCAACAAATTGTCATTTTCCTCCTCACTCAGGTCTAGGCATGGGTGAGTCAAGAAGGGGTCCAAGGACGGCGTAGCCCATTGTGCAGCTTTCTGTTCCCAGACCTATTCAATGGTATCACTTCTTGGTCCTTGTGGGTTGGATCAGTATCAGATGATTAAAGGCTCTCATAACAGCGGGACTTTTTTCAATTTTCTCCAAGCTGTGAAGGAATACCTCTGGATCAATTACAGCGGCACAACCAACATTGTTGTGTTGGATAATGTTGGGCTCCACAAAGTGGATCTGGTTGTGTCCAAGTTTCTATCCATTGACAAGAATAGCCATTCCTCCAACCACTGCCTTGAAGATTGTCCAATGAGACTCCTCTTCCTTCTGCCCTATTCTCCATTCCTTAACCCAATTGAGGAGGTCTTTGGGTGGATCAAGAATTAGGTGAAGAAAGGCCTCCCTCAGGACACTGAGGATCTATTCAATATTCTTGAGATTAGCCAATTTGCAATGCCACCCAATGTGGTGGTGGCTTTCTATGAGCACTCAGAATCCTTCCTCCCCAAAGCCCTTGCCTCTGAGCCAATCAGATAAATGGGCGCTCTAGGTTTTATTTGTTTTTATTGGGGCTCAAAAATTATTATTTATACATAATGTTGTGATGTTTGATTGTATCATAGACATATAAGAATATGTACAAAAGTTAAGTAAAATTAATTATACTAGATATGAGGACACATATTTTTATTATAATACACCAAATATTGTATTGACTGTAGAGCTAACAAATAAATAAATTAAAAAAGATAGAAATAGATTAATTTTATTTAAATAATTGTGAGCCCTTTTTAGTACAATGGACTTTTTTTAAAAGCCACAGATTTGACCTTGTGAGGCATAACCTGATCCTTATTATTTCAGTGTCACTATAGCCACACAACACAAAAACCAATAATTTGCATGTATCTCTTACTAATTAGTACTTATGACGCGGGTCAAGTGTATCAAATATATTTATAAAATCATATTACAAAGGAAAGGTAATTTGAGCTCTAAACAATCACTTGATTATAACATAAGTGGAGCAGGCCGTCTGTTGCGGATAAATTCTGTTCTCAGTGTTTAACTATGTAATAAATGAACCTGTACTTGACAAGATAGTAAATAAAAACTTTTTAATTATTTTTTATTATTTGACGTGTTTACAACTATAACTAATGTCTTATAATATATTTAGATATATTACTATTATAATTTAAATATTTAAAATAAAAAAATTAAAAAGTTAAATTTCAAGGGAATATAATTTATTAGGGAGATGCAAATTGCAAATGGAATTTGATTATTCCAGGGAATTATACCCCAAAATCAAATTTTCAGCTAGAGCATCTAATTGGATCCATGTACTCTTCTGTATATGGTGGACAACCCTGGATGTGATTGCTAGAGGGGTGACGCCCTGCACCCCAGGTACAACATGCCACTTCAAAAACAGCATCTCAAAAACGCCATCTCAAAATACGCCATCTCAAATTTCTGCTATCTCAATTTACTAGTAAAAACACCATTTTGATTTACTGCATTTTGACTAAGAAAAATAAGTTTTAAATTTTTAGATTTTTGAACTCCAAAAATAACCCAAATATTCTCAAAAAATAAAGTTCAAAAAACATTTATAGGCTTAAAAAAGCCTCAGGATTCCAAATCTGCAATAAAAAATGGGGTAAATTAGTAGCAACATAGTTGTGTAAAGCCCAAAAGTTAAAATACACCCAAAAACAACCATGTTCATCTATTTTAACTATAAACTATACTTTAAAATAAGCATATAATTGTACCAAATACCAAAAAAAGTCAAAGAATGGTAAAAGCAAAGGAAATAAGAGAGAAGATAAAGAAGACTTTATTAGGTAAAGGGCTCAAATATTAGTAGAAAGAGCAACTGAGATAGCTTGGGGATGCTCAAGCTTTCTATCCTTGGGATAGTAGACAAGGACCACCTTGCTAATCTCTGTGTACTTTTTCACTGCCTTAGTTTGCTTGGGGGGATCACCCCTGGTCTTCATGCCTGTTTTAAAGAGGCAGGCAGAGATGCCCTGCTGGGTTTGAGATGCACCATGATTTTTTTGAACTTGGGCTTCTGAACCCGGACCCTTGTGGCAAATTGACTATGCCACCCTTCAAGAGAAAAGATGGCCTTGATTAGGCCATCTTTTACCTGCTTAAAGCAGATCCATGTGATTGAGTCACTGCCTTTTCTGATGCAGCGTGCTCCTTGAAACACTCCAACCTATTGAGTTTCAAAGTACTCAATAAAGGGCGCAAAGGCTGCCTGGTTGGCAATAATATATGGGTGACAGAGGAGGGCGTCGTAGAAGGCATTAGTCTCCTCCTTTCACACAAGTGCAAGGGCAACAAAGCAGTTGAACACATCCTTTTCTTCCTTTGTTCCTTCAGTCTAGACCAGCTCATGAAGTTCAGAGCACTTTTGGAGGCGGTGGCAGAGTGCCTGCCGGAAGTGGAAGTAGCATCCCTGAGGGGAGCTCTTGAAGACTCAAATGAAGGTATTTGCCTGAGCCTGCTCAAAACCTACTACCAGATATTAATGGTAGGGAAAGCTTTTGGGTTTTTTCTTGATTGGGGTGGCTTCCTCTGGCTGGGCCTTTTTCTTGCGCCCTCTAGTCTCCTTGGGCTCCTCTTTAATTGTAGGGAGGATTTCATCTAGTTTGGCCTTCAAAATTGTGAGTGCCCAGACATAGGTTTCCTGCTTCTTATTTGGGAGGAAAAAGAAGACCAGGGGAAGAATCAGATTGCCAACCTGCCCATGGATATTCCAAAGCTGGCTGAAGCGCTTTGAGCAGATGGATAAAGTTCCATCTGCAAGCCAGGACTTGCACTTGAGGAGGTTGCAAAGATCCTGGCTTGTTGCAAAGCAGATGATCCGCCCTGGGGCATGTTGCCCATCATTGTGAAGGAGGAATCTCTCTTTGTGCTGTGAAAGCTATTGCTCCTCAGTTAGAATCAACTGGTCAATTGATGTAGCACTGATGCCTTCAGTGCTCAGAGCATATCTCTGGTCAGTGAGATATCTCTGTAGTTTTGAGGCGCCACCAACAGTTGCCAGTTGGGTATCATTTAGATTAATAAGTGCATCATTTATGGCCTCAGTTGAAGTTTTGTCCTTTGTGGTTGGGATCACCTGGCAAAGAAATCAGCAGATCAGTTGATATAGAGGATCAAAAGGCTTGGCACAGTCATACCCAATAGTCAGAGCTTTAAACCAAGTGAACCCATAGGTGGTAAGTCTAGCTGGACAGCCAACGTTATCACATTTGAAGTGATGTTGACGGATGGGCTTCTTCTTGCTGTTGCAGCTAAAGCTGTAGCCCTTGTGGAAAAAGCCAGCACCCCCTTTCTTTGTCATAATTGGATAGCTTACAGGGTATTTTGTTGGCACAGCAAAGGTGCCATTTTGGTTGCATACATTGTGGATTGAGTTAAGATCCCAGAGCTCAATTGGCTCATATGCAGGAGAACCAGGCTCAGGCTCCTGCTCCTCTTCATCCTCAGGCTCTGAAGTGGGGTCAGAATGGCAATTGAAGTTGAACAACTTCTCTTGAGGGTCTGACAGGGAGTAAAAAAAAGGAGAATGGGGAGGGGTTGGGCTTGTTTCCTCAGGCTCTGGTGAGGGTGTAGGTTTCTTGGGAGGAGCTTTACCCTTAGCAGGCTGCTTTTTAGGGGTAGTTTTAGCCTTCTTGGCCTTGGGAGGAGTGGTCTTGCCTTTGGAGGCCTTGGAGGCCTTGGGCGCAGCTTTGGTAATTGACTTGAGAGGCATCTAAAAGTGAATTAGTATCAAAATATGAGCAATATTGGGGTTGTTTTTAACGGTAAAATGAGAATGTTTTTACTATTAAAGTAGTAATTATTTTTATATAGAATTGTAGAGGAGATTTAAAAATATATACTATTAAAATTTTTATGTTTTTTTTGTAAAAATATTTTTTATTAGTAACGCAAGTAGGTAAAACTTTGAGTTTTGACTGAAAACTTGCAGTCAAAATGGCATTTTTGAAGTGACGTAATCAAGGTGCTGTAGCTCAAAAACATAGTGTTTTTGACCATTTTTTATATTAAATTAAGAAATTTACAGTGGAGCTACCTCAACCAGGCCAAAGAGTAAAACTTGAATTTCTCAAAACTAGCTTATACAACTGGGGTTAAAAAGTACCCAGTTGTTTAGAGGAGGCCAAAAAATATTTATTTACAAAGTTTCATATGTTTTCTTACATTTTTTACTAATATGGTTTTTGACATGAACTAGTACTTTTAAAAAGTGGAAAGCATGAATTGCAGTGGGGGAATCGATATAGCATAGCCTGGCGTCATATTTAATTTCCCCTTATTTTCCCCTATCTGTTGTGCGCCTTGAATCAATTGGGTGATATGAAACTTGGTGGAATTTGAAGTGACGTAAATCAAAATGGCGTAATCACCCCCTTCCATATTAAAATCACTATTAAAATATTTTATTGAGGAAACCCTTATCAATGTATCCATGTAAAATAAATTTATAAATTACATATAACAAAACTGGTTTTTTTTACCCAGCAATGACAATCACTAGAAGGACTATCATAGTGGCATCTATTTAGGTTGCTATTAGTATAAGTGTCTTAGATTAATACTATAGGAACATCTTCTAGCACTATACAACAGGCTTTGTTTTAGTTTGGGTATAAGCTTATTTTAGTTTAATATAAATGGTGTGATTTAAAATGAGGTTAGTCAAGATGGCGTAAACAAGCCCCACACTAAGTGATTTCATATGTAAATAAAGTTAGCAAAATAAGATTTAATTAATCTGACTCAAAGTGACGGAATCAAGATGGCGTAAATTCAAGATGCTGCATTATAAATGTATATGTAAATTTTAACTATTTTATTGTTTAGTTTATTTTTTTGTGATTCAAAATCACTAATGTAAAAAACGCCATCTCAAATTAAATTTGAGATGGCGTTTTTTGAGATGCTGTTTTTGAGATGGTGTGTTGTACCGCACCCCAGTGGTTGCCAAACGCTTAATAAAAGAGAGGCAAGTAAGCAAATCAATCAGAAGATTCTTTTTGGGAGGCAAGTAGTACCCATAAAATAATGCCAATGCAAAGGAGTTGTACAGGACATGCTTGACTGTCCTATACCCCCACGGTATCTTCTGGCATTCTAGTGCTAATTAGTATATATCAAGTTGTATAGGTACATCCTCCAACTGTTTAATGTTAGTTTTTAATATGCAATGTAGTAGGATTCCTAGGTATACTGCAACGTGAATCCTTTGTGAGGTATATTTTTTTGAGAACATGCATAATTTCTTGTATATTTGAACTAATCTGTTGCTGTAGGATGTTTGGCTGAATTTGAATATTGTTCCAGAGGGCGCCCAACTTGTATCTGCCACCTATGCCTTGGCAAACAAAATAAATAAAGGCTTGAAATTATTCACAAGGACTGTGTCCCTGACTTTATTTGATAATGCTTTGAATAATTTATTAAAAATTTCAGTTTTAAGATATTCAGTTCCTATAGAAAGTTGGTTTTTATTAGGTTTTTTTCATATTCATTGATATTTGAAATGATAAATTGTTGTATACTTTCATAAATATATTCATCAATATATATTTTGATATTCCCGTGAATTTCAGTCATCTCTTTGAAGTTGATAGTTGCACCTATTCTGTATGCTTCCCTAATCCACAACAAGCACCCTGCAGGTGGTAAATATTCCCTGGCTTTTGCTTCTATATTTGCAAAATTCTGCATATTCATTTGAATTATTTTATTTATTTGATTTTTATTTGTTTTAAAGGGGCTACCAGTGATTGGTAACCCCCGTAGAACCAACTTGTTGTAAAATCTGCCACTTCTGCAACATTGTCCCCATCCCTAGTTATAACTAAAGTAAATATAAGTAAATCATAAAAAACTTACTGATTGTTTCCCCCAGCGGCCCCCTCAGCCACAGGCACCCCTTCAGCAAACTTCATGAGCATTGGCTGCTCTTCATTTGTTTTTCTGAGCTTGATCTTCCTTATTTTCTGTGCTACTTGTTCTTCCTCTTGATTTTCATTTGATACATTTTCATTGTTTATTGTAGCTCTTCTGCCTCTTGATTGTGCTTCATTTTCATCTGTTTCCATTTGATTGGTTTCCTCTTCATTTGTGTTAATTTCCTTTGAGCTTTCATTTCCTTCAATCAATTTGATTTTTTGAGTATTCTTTCTGTTGGTTTTTGCAAATTCCCACAAGTTTTAACTTTCACTTTTGAAATATAACCGCTTGAGTATTTCCTTTTGAAGGTTTAAACTACTCCCTTGTTTTCCTTGTTGACTATTGTTCCCAGGAATTTTTTGCAAATTCCTTTTGCTGGACCAAGGCCCTTCCCTCATTTCCCAGTTGATTTACCACAATTTCCCTTATTTTATGTTCAAGATCAACAACCTTTTGGAGGGCTGACTCTAATTTATTGATAAGGCTGTAGATATTTGACATTTTGTTTAAATTACATCAAAAAACTGGTTTTTATAGTACTACCTTCAATGCATGAATATTTTTCATCATCATTAATAAATTAAAGACCATAAATGTAAATATTGTATTAGAATATAGAAATTAGATGTCAACTCTTGATATTTTGATATTATATGCATAACTCAATGCATTTTGTTTAATGAAATTCATTGTAAACTTGGCCTTTTTCATTGTAATTTATTTAAATGGACTGTTTTTATATTAGGGAGCCATTAACGCTTAGTACAAATATTGATACATAATGCATTTTACAGTCTGTTTATTTGCCTATTAATAACAATTATGTAAACTTTTTAGCCAGATTTTGTGAGTAATAATATAATGGATTAATAAATTACTGTTTATTAATCCATTATATTATTACTCACAAAATCCAACTAAAAAGTTTACAGAATTGTTATTAATAAGCAAATATACAGGCTGTAAAATGCACTATGCATTAATATTTGTACTAAGCGTTAATGGCTCCCTAATATAAACAAAGTCCATTTAAATAAATTACAATGAAAAAGTCCAAGTTTACAATGAATTTTATTAGACAAAATGCACTGATTTATGCACATAATATCTAAATATCAGGATTTAGTGCATACCTGCAATATTTTAATATAACTTTACATTTGTGGTCCTTTACTTATTATTGATAATGAAAAATATTCATGCAAAAAATTATATGTTACCACATCAAATGTAAACACATCTTTTTAAATATGGGAAATGCTAACAATGTAAAAGAAATATTGTTAATTGTGAATTGAAAGAGAAATATTTATTTTAAAAAGTTTTCACAAAGAAAAGATTTATTTTACTGATCAAAGGATGGGGAGAGGAGGGAATGGGCAGAATGAATGTCACCTTCATCTGCACCTGTAAAAGGGACGGCAACAGAGATAGCAGGGGGATTGGTAGTGGCTTGGGACTCAGGGGTGGAAGGCAGGTGGCTTGATAGGTGTTGGGGAGGAAGGGTTTTCTGACTGGGAAGGGGGCAAGAGCTGATTGCTTTAATTTCTTGAATTCTTCTTCCATCATGTATGCAGGCTTGACAAAACGGATGGATGGGCAAGGTGGAAGGCAGGAGTCCTTTCTGGACTTATCACTATCACTTGCATATAATATGACAAGATCAGATAGGTCCTGGACAAACACAGAAGGAAAAGGCTCTGTCAGGGATCCACTCATTGGGCAGTCTCTCTCCAATAGAATGAAGGAGAGCACCCAAGTTGAATTTGACTAGAGTGAACCCTACTGGAATACCTATCATTAACATGTGAAGGAGGTGGCCAAATAAAAAAAATCTCCCCAGGAAGAGAGTGAAATGATTTAGGAGATAATAGACACTGGTATACCCCAAAACTAACCAGGGGGCCTTGAGGTGGATAATAAGAGGGAATTGTGCTGTTTCTACGTAGGGGGCATGGCGGCAGCGTGATCCAAAACAATACCAAATGGAGTCCTCTGATTTATTGGTGGGAGTTGGTTCAGGAGTTTCAAAGTTTACATTGGCTTGCCCATAGCTAATTAACACACAAAAAGTCCATACAAGGAAGATAAACTTCATTGTGCTTGAAGAGGGAACTTTGAATCTACTATTCAAGTGTTTAGAAGCTGAAAATATAGATTTATTGGTTTGATAGAAATAAGAAAAATTTGGAGCAATTTGGAAGGGAAGAATTGACCAGTTTAAATACTGAGATCAAGTGATGAAGGGAACATTGTGGTTACCAGGTGGTCCTGCAAGAGTGATTTCAGAAATATTGCCTTGCAGAACTGCAGCAGGCTGCAGCCTGCAATGCAAGAAGAAGCAGGATGGAATATTGCATTAAAGTATTGTACTTCACTATGAATGGGGATGATTTCTGGGGTTGGATGTGATGTACTTCTCTGGCTTGGTTGGTCTGATGGCTTTTATTGGTCAACTAGGTCCCTGAATATCTGATTTGGATGATTTCTGCATTTAATTTTAACTTTATTAGCTGTTTTATATTAATCAGAGCCAATTTTACATGCTGAATTGATATTCCTGTTGTTCTTATCATTGTCTGAAGCCTTGGAATCTGAAATTAAAGTAGAATTTATATGTTGTTTTCTGTTTTTACGCTTGCTTTTGTTTTTGAATCTGATATTGAATAAAACACATCCATTTATCAATTTTAAATGTGTTTTCAAATTGATTGAATTAATTGTTTTGTTTCTGTTGTTGGTTCCTAAATTTGCATTCAAAAATGCAGTTTCTGGTTTCTGGATTTTACTCAAGGTCCTCAAGTTTGGTTTGTTATTTGTGTAAGGGATGGAATCCCTTACACTAGCCTCCCCTAAGGCCCCATATCCCCCTCTTGCTTGATGAGGCAACAGCGCCCAAGTCAACAATAATAATGTCAATAGTGGCCATGTCAACACTTTGTTGACATGGCCACTGTCAACTCAAAACTCTAAATATCCTATGTTTTTTGCTAGTTGCGCTAGCTTAATTCTTTTTTTAAAGTGTTCAAGGGTGAAAACCCAGAAAACACAACAAAATTGTTGCAATCTCAACACAGTTTAATATTAAGCTTAAGTAAAAACTTGATTTAACCAGATTTTTCCTTTACGTTTACTAATAAAAATTGGTTTATTTTTTATTTTTTTCATGATGTAAAAGTGTCAATGTCAACACTTTATAAGCATAACTTATTTTTAATAACAAAACTGAAGCATCTACAACAAAGAAATTAAGTGCGCATTTAAAAAAAATTATTGAATTATTATATTGAAAAAGACAGTGCATATACATTTGATTGTTGAAAAGTTCATGTTATAAATATTTATGAGGCACTTATTACGGCTTTAATATATTAAGTGGATTGGTGGCTAACGGCAATCCAATAATTTAAGAGTGAGTCACTATGTAAGTTACTATAGAATTTATAAAAAAAAATAGTGTCAACACTTGTAAATGTCGTTTATTTGCTTGTGATCATCCCCCAGGGTGGAGTTAAGCAAATTAGAGTGGCACAATTAAGCTTAAATTAATATGTCACCTCATATAAAGAATTTTGTAAGTGACGTTGTTGACACTTTACCCTTTTCAATATCTACCAACAACTTATTAACAACTTCTTATATACACAATGGTAAAATGTCATATTACCACTACCCAAATATTATTTTTAATAAAAGAATAAAGAACTTTGATACTTTTTTAACTTATTTTCATATGTTTTTTTAAATTTTTATATGTGAACAAAAACACACAGAAAACGGTTAATTTTTGCTAGCCTGCGTAAATTTAATTAAGCGTACTATGAAAAAACATAGTAAATTTTTTAAAAAAATGTTGATAGTGACAATGTTTTCAAAAATAATGTCTACAATTTTTGTAATTGACAGTGAGTATTCATCTTTTTTTACTAATTGTCACTCATAATGTTGATGCTTTTCAGTTCTCACATATAAAACTTTATGTTTTACATAATAAAAACTTCTCATTTTTTGATATATTGTATTTTTAACTTTACTCTATCATATTTTTTTTAAAATAAAATCTACATCTAAATATAATACTTTTATATATTTCTCTTAACTTTTAACTTGTTATTTAAAACTATAATAAAATAAAAACTATACAAGTATTTTTTAACTTTTAAACGCCAATAAAAACCATCTAAGATTTATTTTTATATATTATGCTTTTTAAGTTGTTTTTTTTGTTTTTTACATACATTGCTTTATTTTAAACCATTTTATTTATTATTTTAGGACAAAAACACTTACAAACAGCCCAAAGGAACCAAGCGTCCTTCAAAGCCAACCAAACCCACCAAAAAGAAGCCTGTCTCATCAAAAAAGGCCACTCCAAAAACATCCCCAAAGCCCTCACCAAAGCCCTCTCCTGAGAAGAGACCTGCTCACTCCACTGGGGGAGAGTAATCTGATTGCTCTCTTACAGAGCACAGTTTTTACAACTTGGCTTCTGACAAGGAGCCAACAAAGAAGTGGCGCCAGGCCAAGAAGTCCCCACCCAAAGATAAGTCTCCTGCACATGAGGAGCGCCACAATAAGCCCCCTTCTGCTTCCCCCCACCAAACTCCCCCCCTTCAAGCTCATCTGGGGATGATTCAAAGCCCCGCCCCAATTACTTCCCTGGCTTCTGCCATGCTCCTCCTGGCCCCTGGGACCCTCTGTTGGCCCACAACATCTGCAATGTTGACGGCAAATTCAAGGTTCCCTCTTCCTTGCCCAAATACTTCCCAATCATGAGCGTAAAGGGTGGGCTAGCCATGGTGGCCAATGGGTATATTTTCTCTTTCAACAATGCCAACTGGGGCTTCAAGAGCCGCCATTACACCTGAAAGGACCGTTCCTGCCCAGTGCGGCTCAACACTTAGTGCCAGGACTTGGTCCAAACCATCAAGGGCAAGCATACCTGCATCATGCCCAACACCACCATAGCCCGTCTCCTCAAGTGGTATCTGGTGCAGGTGATGCCCACCTCCAAAGATCTTTCTGCCACCCAGCTGGCTGTGCTTGCTTGCAAGTACCTCTCCCCAACCAACTTGAAGAAGATTCTAACTCACACTCAGTTGGTCAAGTTTTTAAGTGATAGGCGTCAAGCCTCAAACCCCATGACCAAGAGTGCCACCAACATCAAGGACCTTATCCTCACAGATGCCCTCAAGAAGACAGAGGATGTTGAGATGTTCCTGCTCCATGACAATGGGCAGGAAGTGGAGGATAGGATTTTAGCCTACGCCACAACCCAAAACCTGGAGCAGCTGAACACTGCTACCACCTGGCTGTGCAACAGCACATTTGCTACTTGCCCCTCTCTATTCAAGCAGCTTTGGGTCCTTCATGGGCAGTTTAATGACCAGGTTATCCCCCTTGTCTTCTTTCTCCTTCCTGGTGCCAAGACTGAAGTCTACACCAGAGCCTTCAAGATCATCCGGGATGCTTTGAGCTCCCTTCCCACAAACCAGCTCCCCCCTCCCACTCACGCCACAAGGGCAAATCCCTCCTCTGCTGAGAAGGATGAGTCCACCATAGCCGCTGAGCAGCTAGCTCATGCGCGCTCACTTGGGCCAAAGGTTATCATGATGGACTTTGAGCAAGCTCAGTTCAGAGCCTTCAAGGCCACCTTTGATGGAAAAGTCCAGGGCTGCTTCTTCCATTTTAGGCAGGCCCTCATCAAGAATCTCAAGAGTGAGAAGGACCTTTTCAAGAAGTATCTTAACAATGGTAAAGGAAAGTGCCACTTTGCCCTGACTCAGTTTGCTGCTTTGGCTTTTGTGCGCCCAGAGCATACTGGGCTTGGCTTTGAGGCCCTCCTGGAGGACACTTACACCAAGAAGCACTCCACCATCTTCAAAGGTTACTTGGATTACTTTGAGCGCCAATGGGTGGGCAAGAAGGTGACTGCCCAGAGAGGTAAGAGCAGGGCCACTGCCCCTTGGAACTGTCAAGGCACCTGCCTCAAGGGGGAGATGAAGACCATCTCTAGCCTTGAGGTTTGGCACAAGCACCTAAAGGTGAAGTTTGGGTCAAGCCCCAAATATAAAAAGTTCTTCTCTAAGCTACAGGAGGAGCAGGCCCGGACTGTCTCCAAGTTCTGCAACCTGGCCAACTGGGTGGCCCTCAAGAAGCAAAAGTCCAAGGAGCAGGACTACCAGGAGGACGTTCAGAAGGTGGTAAAGAAAAAGTATAAGGTGGCAGAGATTAAGAAGTACCTTGAGGACGTTGCCACTACTCTTGCTGGTGGCTTTAATTAGCACAATAAACCTTGTTTTTCTTTACCTGCATATTTTTTACTTTTAAACTTTTAATTTTTTAATTTATTTATAGTTTACTAATCCTTTTAGGTATAAATGGTAAGTTTGAGATGCAGTTTTAATATGGTTTAGTAAGAAATATCTTATATTTTGTTAATTTATCTTTAAGCTATGAGATATTTTCAGTTATGCTTATATGAAGTTTAATAAATTTAAATTAGAAATTTTTTATATTTTTTAGTTATTATTATATATTAAATATCTTTATTTTTGGTTCATTGGAATTTTAATTTTTATGGGAATAAAAAATAATTTTATAATAAAGAGTGTAATTTACATAGTAAACTGAAAAATAGTTGCTTATATCTCCTTATTCTTATTACTTATAGTAATTTTTATTGCAGTTTTGAACTCTCTGAGGTCATTTTAGTATAATAAAGTATTTTAAAATATTTTTTTATATTAAAAATGTTCAGGGTAAAGTGTTTTGTTAATTAAAAAAGTGTCAACATCCAGGAAATGACATTAAGTAAAACCGGGTCGTCACTTTACTATAGTGTTGACATTAAAAGTGTCAACATTTTAATGTTGACATGGGCGCTGTTGCCGCTTGATGGTACTGGTCCACTAGGTTCTGGAAGTTGGTCAAATTGTCAATGGGTCCCCAGCTGTTTGATTTCATACCATAACCTACCCATTTGTTCAGGTAGTGAGATTGGTTATAAATAATCTTGTTATCTATGATCTCTTCCACCTTCCATTCAGGGAGATGGTTCATCACCAGAGGTGGAGGATTCCATTTGTCCTGTGATAGATCCTCTGGTGATCTGCGGTAGCGGCTGAGAAGGCTGACATGAAAGACATCATGGGCTGTGGATCCTTCTGCCAGATGGACTTGATAGGTCAGGGGGATCTTTCATATTACTTCCAAGGTGCCCATCTTCTTGGGTCCTAACTTTTGACATGGCCATTGGATGTGTAGGTTGCAAGCATCTAGGAACACCAGGTATCTGGGGGGTATTCATCAGGCTCTCTACAATATCTGTCATCAAAATTCTTATATGACTGAATGGATTTATTTAGTGTTTCCTTAAGTTTGTCTTGAATCATGGAGAGGTCATTTAGGTACTTGTTGACCTGGGGAACTGTGGCTGTCTCTGCCTGAGAAGGGATTTCTTCAGGGGCATATCCATAGTTTGCCTTAAAGGGAGGCATCCCAATGGATATGTGATGACTGGTGTTATAGGCTAGTTGAGCTACTGGCAGGAGCTCAGACCAGTTATTATGTTGGGCATTGACGTAGTTTTGTAAATAAGCTTCCAATACCTGATTAATCCTTTCAGTCTGTCTGTTGGTCTAGGGATGGAATGAGGTGGATAGGTTTGTCTTAACTCCCAACCCTTTCATCAAGCTAGACCAAAACTTGGGGGTGAACTGGGTTCCTCAGTCAGAGACAATGTTGTTCAGAATTACATGGTAGGCAAACACGTTCTTGAGCAGCATCTGTGCAGTCTCTTTGGCAGAGGCGGTGGAGAAGGGGATGAAGATTCCATACTTGGTCAGGCAGTCTACCACTACTAGGATTCCTGTGTTCCCCTGACTCTTGGGTAGATCAACAATGAAGTCCATTGAGATGGAAGACCATGGGCAGGGAGGAATTGGTAAGGATTGAAGGAATTCTTGGGGCTTTTGATGAGAGGTTTTGTTTTGACCGCACTCAAGGCATTTGCTTATTGTCAGGGATCCACTCATTGGTAAGTCTTTCTCCAATTGAATGAAGTAGAGCTCCCAAGTTGAATTTGATCAGAGTGGAACCTACTGGAATCCCTATCATTAACATGTGTAGAAGGTGACCAAATAGGCGGAATCTTCCCAAGAAGGGAGTGAAGTGATTGAGGAGACAATAGACACTGGTGTACCCCAAGACCAACCAGGGGTCCTTGGGGTGGATGATAGGTGGGAATCAAGCTGTTTCAATGTAAGGTGCATGTTGTCAACGCAGACCAAAACAATACCAAATTGAGTCTTCAGATTTTCAGTAGGAGTTGGTTTGGGGTTTTTGAAGTTGACGTTTGCTTGCCCATAACTGATTAACACACAAAAAGTCCATACAAGGAAGATAAACTTCATGCTGTTGGGGGGAATCCTTTAGAATCTACTAATCAAGTGTTTTAGAGTTGAAAATGTAGATTTATTGATTGATAGGATTAAAAGAAATTGTTAGAGCAATTTGGAAGGGAAGATTTTGCCAGTTTAAATACTGAGCTCAAGTGATCAAGGGAACATTGTGGTTACCAGGTGGTCCCGCAAGAGTGATCTGAGAAATATTGCCTTGCAGAGCTGCAGCAGGCTGCAGCCTGTAATGCAAGAAGAGGCAGGTTGGAGTATTGCATTGCAGTATTGTGCTTCACTATGATTGGGAATGCTTTCTGGGGTTGAATGTGAGGTACTTCTCTGGCTAGTTTGGTTTGTTGTCTTTGATTGGCCTCCCTGGTCCCCACATATCTGTTTTGGATGATTTCTGCATTAAATTTCAACTTGATTGGTTAGTTTATATTGACTGGTGCCAATTTCATATGCTGAATATGTGTTTCTGTTGTTGTTATTATTGTCTGAAGCCTTGGAATTCAAAATTGAAGTAGAATTTATGTGTTGGTTACTGTTTTTATACTTGCTTTTGATTTCACATTTGGAATTGGTTAATACACATTCATTAATCAATTTTGAACGTGTTTTTGCATTGATTAAATTAATGGATTTGGTTTCTACTTTGTTTTCTAAATTAGCATTAAAAAATTCAGCTTCTGGTTTGTCCATTATTTTAAAGCAATTTAAGTCTGTTTCTAAATGTGTGTTAGGGATGGAATCCCTTATACTTATGTAGCCTCCTACCAACTTCTTCATTGAGGGCCACCAATATTGTTGGGAAATTCTTTTGAGGGTCTTGGTAATCCAACCATGACCTGATAGAGGAGTGTCATGAAAGGCTTGAATAATTTGGTTTCTAAGAGGTCCTTGGGGAACGTACAGGGAGTTGTCATGGTACCAGATGTTGCTTCTTGTTTCTAGGTCTGTGGTGCTAGTTGGAGGGTTCAACAGTTGTTCTTCTTGGATCTCTTTATCCAAGTTGGTGTACAAGGAAGCAGTTGTAATGAGGTTCAGGAATCAAGAGGGTTCCAGTACTTGTCATATGTTGTGTGCATGATAGGAAGTGTTGGGGTTGTCAAGGTCTTCTCTGCGGCTAATGGTGTCAGGGACAACATTTTTCTTACCTGGGGTGTATTCAATTTGGAAGTTGTATGTCATCATGTCAATAGCCCAACGGGCCAAGCGGGGACAAACCTTGTGTTTTTCTGTGAATTATAGGAGGTTTTTATGATCTGTGTGAATGTGGACTGGGCATTTACTTCCCTGTAGGTATCTTCTCCAGTGGTCTAAGGCGTGTACTATGACATATAATTCCTTTTCATAGACATGGTAATTGTGCACCCTGTCCAGGAGCTTGTAGAAGTATAACGCAACAGGGTAAAGTTCTCCATCTTTCTCAAGCTGGAGCAACACCGCTCCCAGCACAAAGTCTGAGGAATCTGTGTCCAAAAATAATTGATGCTCTGGGTCCAGGCGCAAAAGCACAGGGGCAGAAGAGAAGGCGCGTTTTAAGGCATCAAAGGCTGTTTGCGCTTCAGGGTTCTATGAGAAGGGGACTTTATTCAAAGTGAGCTGTGTGATAGGAAGAGCAATAGCTGAGAAATCTTTGATGAACTTGCAACAGAAACTTGCTAGACCCAGGAACCCACGGAGCTTGGTGAGGGAGGTAGGGACTGGCCAATCTGCCATAGCTTGGACCTTGGATGGGGCAACGGCAAAGCCCCCTTCCAAGATATTGTATCCTAGGAATTTGATTTCCTTTTTTTAGAATTTTCATTTTTCTAGTTTACAGAACAGGCAAGGCTTAATTAAGGCCTGTAGGACTTCCCAGAGATGGATCAGGTGAGTTTCATGGTCCTTTGAGTAGATGAGGATATCATCAAAGTACACAACCGCATAGGTGTCCAGATAAGGGAAAAGGACTTCATTCATGAGTCCCTGGAAGGCTGCTGGGGTGTTGCTTAGGCCAAAGAGCATTACCAGGTATTCATATAGCCCAAACAGGGTTCTTACAGCAGTCTTCTATTTGTGACCTTCAGCTATGCAATTTTGATGGTAGGCGTTGCAAAGGTTCAGTTTAGAGAAGACTTTTATCCCAGTCAGTTGATCAGTGAGGGTCTCAGCAGAGGGGATAGGGTTTCAATTTTTTATTGTGATGCTGTTGAGATTGGAGTAGTCCACCACAGGTCTTAGGGATCCATCTGATTTACCAACAAAGAACATTGGAGAAGAGCAGGGGGAGTTTGAGAGGTGCATGAATCCCTTTGATACATTTTCATCTAGGTATGTTTTCATGGCTAGACTCTGGGAGGGGTTGACTAGATAAAGCTTACCCCAGGTGGGTACTGATCCTGGTACTAAATCAATACATAAGTCTGACTCTCTGCAACTGGGTAGCTGGGGGCAGAAGGATTCACTAAAGGCTTCTGCTAGATCTTGAAGCTCAGGAGGAATCTGGGGGTGGGATAGTTCTTTCAAGGTGGCAAGTACATGATGGTGTCTTCAGGAGTCAAGATCCCTTCATGCCCAGTTTGGTCAGAGGGAATAGACAAAGTGACTCCTTCTTTCTGAGTGGAGAGTGACATTGTGTCCAGATTTAGTACGGCCTTTGAAGTTTTGGCCCAAGGAAAACCTAGAATCAGGGGAAAGGCCAAATTTGACAAGGAGGACATCATGATGTTGAATTGGTTATTCCCACCTTGACTCCTAGGTTCCCCTAATTCTAGTTACTTGGGTGTGGGATTTGTTGGCTAGGGTCACCCACGCAGAAGGGCCCTCCTGGAGTCTCAATTGTTGGGCCAAGGATCTACTTATGAAGTTCCCCTGGCGCCTGTGTCCAATAGGACTTTTACTTCCTGAGAGGTTTTAGCGGAGCCTAGCTCAACTGGTAATAGGGCATAAGATTGAGAAGGTTCTTTATTAGAAGAA
This sequence comes from Entomophthora muscae, assembly GCA_014839935.2. Taxonomy (NCBI): domain Eukaryota; kingdom Fungi; phylum Entomophthoromycota; class Entomophthoromycetes; order Entomophthorales; family Entomophthoraceae; genus Entomophthora; species Entomophthora muscae. Next base: position 254,320 of record QTSX02000753.1, on the reverse strand, counting down.
CTAGCTAAAAGAGCAGTAGGAGATTGTACCTTGGCCAAGGCTTGGCAGTCCTTGGCTGAATGTCCAGCTTTCCCACAATACATACAGAGTCCAAGTTGTGTTTGGTGTTGTTTCTCCTCTGTTGAGAGTTGGTATCCCCCTCCCTCCTTGGGAATCAGTCCTTTGGGAACCTCCCCCTGGACCTTGGTGGGGGGTTTCTGTTTTCCTTAATGACAGCTGTGGGGGGAGGGGACAGGGTTCTGAGGCTTGGCCCAGGATGAGAGCTGCTCTACCTTAGAAGACCACTTGATCACTTCCTTGACCATGGAGTCAAAATCAGTTGCCAACTCATGATGGGCAAGGAAGTTCTTTAGTTCAAAGGAGAGTTTTTTACAGAACAGGTAGCAGGCTTCATTGTTACTCATCCCAATGGCATTCTTGAGGCAAGTAAACTCTTCAATATAATCTTGGGCTGATATTCTTCCTTGGTAGAGGGCAGAGATTTGGTCTCTCAGCTGGTCTGGGTTTGGAGCGGGAGATACCTTAGCTAGATGGGCATTACAGAACTGGTTGTAATTGTTGAGGAGGTCCTCCCCTTGTAGATTCACCTTGGCATACCAAAGACAGGACTTACCTGTAAGTTTTTCTGCTACATGATGCACTTTCTGCGCATCTGTGGTGAATTTTTTGGGTGAGGTTTCAAACAGGGACTTGGAGAAGGCCAGGAGCATCAGGATCTTGTTTCCTTTGTTATTTCCTGGGGCAATAACAGATAGTGTGTTCAGGACCACAGTTTGAACCTGGTTGTTGGTTCTGGAGACAATTGGTTCTTGTAAATTCACTGCCACCCCTGGCATTGGATTACACTATCTTCCCTTGCTGCACTAAGAAAGGTCCAAAAATATCAGCCAAGCCTCTTAATTCTTTAGGGGATTTGGCACACACAGTTGATGAGAGATTTGTGTTGGCCTATCCTGTGGATTTGTTGCCCCTGGTTGCCCCCTCCTGGGAAGAAACATTGGTTAATTTGGATTATTTGTTGGCATGGTGTCACCCACTCTTGAAAACCATTAGATATAACCAATCAAGTGACGCCACATCTATTCTCAAGAAACCAAGTGAGTTTCAAATGTCTGGGATCTCCTCTAGCCAATCAGATGAGACTGCGGAAATTAAGATGAAACTCTCCAGCCCACCTGGCCCTGACCAGAAAAATTTCTCCACCAGCCAATTAGATTTAATTCATGTGGTCATGTGATTTAACTTCTCTGCAACCCACTCCTTTTAACACAGCAAGGGGACCTTCAGTCCCCTGCTTGTCTATTTCCAACATTCTTAAAGTTTGGGAACTTATTGCACTTTGTTTTAAAATTATAGTTTGGTTGGAACCTCTGTTTTGAGTTCCTATCATCTAAAAATTAAAGTGTTAGTTGTTTTGTTAGACCTTACCTTGTGTCAACCCACTTCAAACCTAGCATCTCTTCTGGGACCTTCAGAAGAAGCTTTAGCGTATAGTCTTTGCTTCTTTATGCTTTTGCTTTTGCTTTTGCTTTTGAAAGCAGCTCTCAAACCTAAAATTTTAATCAATTTTCAATATAATACTGATTCTTATTTTGAATTTTCTTTAATTTTCTTTTCTTTTGAACCCGCTTTTTGTTATCCATCCTCCCAAGCCACCTGAGCCCGTTGCCAAGCTATCCACACCTGCTCTGCTGCTCCCCACTTTGTTTCTTGCTTGTGAGTGCCCTTGTTTGCTCCAATTTTATTGTTTGTGAACCTGGAAACTTTACCAACATATTTGAAATTTTGTGGAGATCACAACCATGATACTCCTGATCCTAAAATTTGTCGTATTTTCCTTGGCTCCCTTTTTTCTGCTCCTGTGGTTGACATTTCCAGAGTTGTGGTTGAAAATTTCCTCTTCTGTACAGCTTGTGGGCAAAGATCCTTCCAGCCTCCTGAATCTCCCCAGTGGTCTCCTTTTTTTTGGGGAGGCCGTGGTAAAGAGCCTGACTTGTGACAACCTGGAATTAGAGGTTGTTAACTATGCTTTGCCTGCTTCTGTGGGTGAGGAAACGTCAGTATCCCCCCCTTCTTGGTCTGAAAAAGAGCAACTCTGGGTCTTTTCCAGTGCCAGTGATGCCCCCTCCCACTCCCTCCCGTACTCCATGGTTGCTTACCAGTTTGATGCTGATGGGACTGAATGTGTACTTCCCTCAGCTGTCTCCTGTGTCCTCTCTGTGGTCACCCCTCCAAGTGGCTGTTCCAGTCCTCTACTGGGCAGCATCCTGGTGGTTTGTTTTGCCAGGATGGGAGCCAAACTTAGTTAGTTTAGCCCCTCTCTCTTACAGTTCTGAGGTGGAAGGTTTTCAAAAAAGGGACATAATCTTGTATACAGTGAAGCTTACTGTGAAGGTGACAATTACAAGGGCAAGGCACTTGATGAGGGCAACATAGAAGATGAATTTGTAGGTAAAATGTCAACCTGGATCACCCATAAGGTGGTTCAGTAAGAGCTCCAACAAACTGTCAGGGATCCACTCATTTGGCAGTCTCTCTCCAATAGAATGAAGGAGAGCACCCAAGTTGAATTTGACTAGAGTGCCCCTACTGGAATCCCTATCATTAACATGTGAAGGAGGTGGCCAAATAAACAAAATCTCCCCAAGAAGGAAGTGAAATGGTTTAAGAGATAATAGACACCAGTATACCCAAAACCAACCAGGGGGCCTTGGGATGGATAATAGGAGGGAATCAAGCTGTTTCAACGTAAGGTGCATGTCGTCAACGCAGACCAAAACTTTACCAAATGAAGTCTTCTGATTTATTGGTGGGAGTTGGTTCAGGAGTTTCAAAGTTTACATTGGCTTGCCCATAGCTAATTAATACACAAAAAGTCCATACAAGGAAGATAAACTTCATGGTGCTTGAAGAGGGAACATTTGAATCTACTAATCAAGTTTTTAGTAGCTGAAAATATAGATTTATTGGTTTGATAGAAATAAGAAAACTTTTGAAGCAATTTGGAAGGGAAGAATTGACCAGTTTAAATACTGAGCTCAAGTGATGAAGGGAACATTGTGGTTACCCGGTGGTCCTGCAAGAGTGATTTCAGAAATATTGCCTTGCAGAACTGCAGCAGGCTGCAACCTGCAATGCAAGAAGAAGCAGGATGGAATATTGCATTAAAGTATTGTACTTCACTATGGTTGGGGATGATTTCTGGGGTTGGATGTGATGTACTTCTCTGGCTTGGTTAGCCTGCTGGCTTTGATTGGTCAACTAGGTCCCTGAATATCTGATTTGGATGATTTCTGCATTTAATTTTAACTTGATTGGCTGTTTTATATTAATTGGAGCCAATTTTACATGCTGGATTGATATTCCTGCTGTTGTTATCATTGTCTGAAGCCTTGGAATCCAAAATTGAAGTAGAATTTATATGTTGGTTTCTGTTTTTACACTCGCTTTTGTTTTTGCATCTGATATTGAATAAAACACATTCATTTATCAATTTCAAATGTGTTTTTGAATTGATTGAATTAATTGTTTCATTTCTGTTGTTGGTTCCTAAATTTGCATTTAAAAATGTAGTTTCTGGTTTCTGGATTGTACTCAAGGTCCTCAAGTTTGGTTTGTTATTTGTGTAAGAGATGGAATTCCTTACAAGCTCATTTTCCTCTCAATTTGGGAGCAAAGTTCATTGTATGTGGCAGGCTTTAAGCACCTGAGAGTGGAACCAAAATTATAGAGACATATATCTGCAAGATGCATGCCAGCGTGGTTGGTGGGGTAGGACCAACAGGTATGACCTGCAGCCGCAATTTCCTTGGATGCCCACTCACCCTGCTCCATCTCTGCACTCAGTACAACTGTGCACACTTTTTGCTGTGTGGCCCACTCCTCCAGCATGTCCATGAGCTCCATCTGGTAGGCATACTCATCTGCAGTGTTCAACATTGTGGAGTAATGATTGACACCCAATGGGGAAACTGCCAACAAAAATGATACAAGATTGGGCCGCGCTTGTAGACGTCTGATTGGATGCGCCTTTCTCCAAAGTCTTGGATACTTGCCAAAATCTTGGCATACAACAAGAAGATGACGTCATTACGCGCCCTCATTGCCATCTCTTTAACAAAATTAATGATAGTTGAATTTCAGGGGTCAGTATCCACCAAACTGGGGCCACCAAGAACCTGATTGGATAGGATTCTGGCGGCAACCACTACTCTGTGTATCCACAAATTCACTGTTCTTTTGTTGGTGAAGATGCTGTAGGGTCCCAGTTGGAGACGTACCTGAACCAGGGGCATCCACAGGTCACGTTTCATGATGGCCATCATAAGGGGATGGGCTGTGTCACCTTTGGTTGAAGTACAGGCACCAGTTGGGTCTTCTTGGGAGAGGGGCCACAGTTGGCGTGAGCTCGCAGGGTTGCAGCTACAGTGGACTTTGCAAAACTCATTGCGGCCGCAATTTCCCCAAGGGACATAAGCATTCCTCGCTTTGCAACCATTTCAAGAACAATCTCTGGGGTAATTAGCTTTCTTCTGCATCTTGCAGGTTGATTGGCTGAAGGTGGGGTGTGTCTGCCTTGAGAACCAGACAGTGCCATCTGATTGGCTATTTCTGGATTCTGGCTTCCATTGGTGGCCCCATTGTCAGGAAGCCAGGCATAGGTAGAGGCATTGGGCGGCTCAGGATGGGGTTGGGCCAAGCTGGCGGGTAAAGCCCACCATAGAATGGGTGCTAACTTGATAATGTAAGACATGGATTTCCCGAGTAAGGACCAAGGTTCAGAGGTAGGGACCATGGAATTCATCATTCCTGTCAAAGTGATATAGAGTACTCCAAACAGTTGGGTGGACGTAGTCTCTGCAGCGGTGGGGGTCTCAATTGGGCAGTTGGGTTGCAGGGTTAAGGGCGGAGTCATGGGAACAGATTAGGCAGGCAGATAATTGTACTTGTCTTTGAACAATAAGGGTGGCACCTTGATCCTCTTTCCTTCACATCCTATGTATTCAGCTCCTCTAGTCTTTTCCAAGGGGTCAGCAATGAGAATGGTCTCCAAGTCGTACTCCGCGTAGGCCGGGTTGGGCGGGTATTTGGTAAAATGCACAGGTCCAAAGGGTGCTCCTGGGAGACGGTATAGTGCCTGGGTAGGATCCCCAGGTTGGTCTCCAGAGGGGGTGATTGCCTGATGGTCTACTTGGCCAGAGTTAATATGAAAGATCACTAAGACTAGATAAGGTAAGATTTGTTTGAACCAAAGGTTCATAAAACTTCATTATCAAAAATGACAATGTGGTCATCACCATACCGCCGGGGTTTTTATACCATGGGATTTTGCTCCTTCAATTTTTGCAGGGTTCAGGTTTGCAGACAAGGCACTGGTGGGGCATGGATCTTGGCTTAGAGTCTTGAGGGCGGCAGATCCAGGTTGTGCCTGCTCTGGTGAATAGAAGTGACAATGCTTTGTTCTGCCGCCACTGTTCACTATGTCACCTGAGTAGTTCAATTGTACTACCCATTCTGGGTGGAAGGCTGGCAGTTGCTGGTGGTTATTGGCAGAGTTAACAATAGGTTTTGTTTTAGGCAGATCCAGGTTGTGCCTGCTCTGGTGAATAGAAATGACAATGCTTTGTTCTGCCGCCACTGTTCACTATATCACCTGAGTAGTTCAATTGTACTACCCATTCTGAGTGGAAGGCTGGCAGTTGCTGGTGGTTATTGGCAGAGTTAACAATAGGTTTTGTTTTAACCTCCTTAAGGCAAGCTACAACCTCTGCATAGGTCCAGATCTTTGGTGGCTCAAGGTTGGCATCAATCTGGTGACCATTCAGGGAATTGTCCTTGGGAGACTGGCGGGTCTCAGAGTAACTCGTCAACTCGGGTTTGCAATTCAACAAGTGGGCGGTCTCCCGTCCACTTTGTGTGACTCAAGTAGTCTTTGAAGGGTCAGGGTTCAATTCCAGGGTTTCCAATGTTGATTTCAAAACTCCAGTATTGGTGTTTGGCAGGTTGGCAGGTATAGTAGTAGATCCTTCCCCAACCTCCTTTAGCCAGACTACATCTCCTTTGTAGGTATGGGTCTTCATTGGCACCGGTTTGGCAGCAGTCTGGCAACCATTCCGGGAATCCTCTGTAGTAGGCCGGCAGGTTGCAGAGTAATTTAACAATTTGAGCCTGTGACTTAACAGATCGGCGGGTCCTGGACTGTCCTGGAGGGTTTGATCTGCCTTCAGGGAACTGGGGTTCAACTCTTGGGTTTTCAATACAAGTATTGAAATGTCATTCATGACACCCATGGCTCACTTGGTTGATTCCAGATGCTAGTGTTGCTGTATGATTTGGGTTAGCAGCTGCCTGTGTGTGATGGGCAAACAGGGCCATCCTGGAAGACACAGGAGAAAGAACACACTCCTGGGTAGTGCTCGGGTAGGGGCCTGCGGGTTGGGAGTGGCCATAGACAGAGGCTTCACTGTTTAGAGACCCAGCGTAGCCCTGCATAAATGTGTCAAGGCCAGGGAACAGCTCGTTGACTTGGTTGGTGTTGGAAGAAGACATAATAAGTTTTTATTTAAAAAATTAAACTCAAGAAGAGGAAAGTATATTTTAGTCAATTTTATTGTTAAATATGGTAAGTTGGTAAATATTATGATTTAAATTTTAGCTGTCCTAAACTGAATAGGGTGATTTTTGAGAATGTCTGTGCTTCCTAAAAGAATTAGCACAAATCCACTCTAGATCCTTTAACGTCCTTTTTGAGATGCCCATGAATTATATTTATTTCAAATTCCCCTCATTTTTGATTTGAAATTTGGTTCTTGGATTTGACAATCCCGCATTTTTACGTTCAGGTTCTGAATTTACAGTACCATTTTATAAAGCAAGGTCATAACCCATTGATTTCAGTTCGGCCGGTTTCGATTTCCATGGCATTGCTGCTGGTTAGATTTAGCCATCGAATTGGCTTTCTGGAGTTCGATTTGGCCGCTTTTGATCCACAAATTTTTTTGCTTTTTCAGGCGTAGCTTATGGTTCACAGAATCGGCATGGCGTGAAGATTCACAAGGCATGTCCAAGTTATTTCTGTCACGCTACCCATCCCGGCGTGTGGGAAGTTGGGTACGGCGCGGCAGGTTCGATATGTACCGCCAAACTATTTGGAGATGGCGCGGCACGGGGATCGGATGAGGTTGAACTGTTATTGGTGGAGCCAGATTAGCCCTATAATTCCTTCTATTCTCGGTGGGGTAGAGATTTCCATGGAACGAGTTTGATTTCATTTCGAGTATGAACTTGATCTTGATGGTGGCAGTGAGCTTTAGCCCAGCCAATCAATCATCGGAACGAGAGCTGGGAATAAGATCTCGTTGACAGTTTATTCTGACGCTTATTTTGGGGATGCGATGCCCAAGCCCTGCAAGGTGCCCAGATACATGGATCCTGATTTTTTATCGCGGGGGGGTAAATCCAAGCCAGAAGTTCGTGTTTTCGAAGTGGGGGTGAAAAATCTGGAGCACAACCAAATGCTCGATAGCCAAACATCAATCTTGAAAATCTTAGATATGAAACTCGATATTAGATCCGCAGTTTGTTATTCGTTCAGCACTGTCTCGCCCAGATGACTAGGAAATTCTTGTTTACATTTAAATGTGACTAAATCCACTTCTTTGGCAGTTAATAATGGCCCAAAGTCTGTTAAACCATCTAAGCTATGGGGCCGAATGTCAGTAAAGTTGGAGCTGCAAAATCAGCGAACTGATGTTGAACTAGAACAACTGTTTTATAAATACTATGACGTTGAATCAAGGATAACTCAATGAAATGAATATATGATGTACTTGAAGTCCAAAGTCGAGAATTTAAATGTCAGAAGTTGGAATAATAGCATATCTGTCAAGTTACAATCCCATAGTCGATTGGCGGTACGTTTGGAGTTTCATCCAAAAAGGAAAAGGGCAACTGTCTTGGATCCTTTTAACCATGCTAATCATGGCCTATTAATTTCAACTCCAACTAGGACAAATAACGATTAGTATCGGCTTATCCCAGCCCAAAGTGCATTGATACTTAAAAGTTTGTTCTGTGATAAATCATGTGGCCATGGGTTAAAGGAGTTGGTTGAATCTAGGCCAATGAAGTCATAAAATGATATTTAGCCCACAGCTACAAGGAAATGAATTCCATACCAGCCAAAGGTCGATGATAAGTTTTAACTTCTCCAGCTATCTCAGCGACGCTTAGCTCCAGTAAACACAGGTGCAAAAACCTTGGGTGGATCGGCTCAGCATTGTGGTGTGGGAACAAGTTGTTATGAGGGGGTTATTTGAGGTCACATGGTGATAAATAGTAAATAAAGGGATAGAGGTCTGAAGAGCTTGGAACTCGGCCTAACACTTTCAAGCAGGGTTAGCGAATAAAATTTATTTTATTAAACAAACTCTACAACTTAAGCTCACCACAAAAATCACCAAGCCTGCGTCACAGGTTGATTGGTTGGCCGATGAATATATACATGAGTCACGATGAAACTTTCTTTTCACTTTCAATTATGAAGCATTTGGATTCTCCGCTTAACGGATAGGTCACATGCCGGGTCGAGTCACCCTGTCAACCCGTGGGGAAATATTACGTGAGATGATTGGTTGCTACCTTCTGTCGACCCCTAAGGGGTTGCTCACATGGTTGCTACACTGGCTGATCTATTCAATATAAGACTAGGAAGTCACAGTTTTTCATTCGAAATAAATATTTGGTGAAACTTTATATTACAAATATTGCCATGCCACCCCTGATCGATTAAGAGAACTCTGGACTAAACAAAGAAAGTAAACTCTATTAATATATTGGATAGTGACGAACAGAAAGTAAGATCGCTATTGGCCAATAAGTCTGACTATGTCATAAATAGGTATTAAACCTAAACTTAATAATTCTTGTCCAATTTACCTTGAAATTGAGTCATTTATCAATTCCCTACATGAATGGGTTGAGATTAGCCGCCAAAATGGGGCTGCATTCCGAGTTGAATGCAGCTCCCACGAATTTATAAGGTCATGGGGCCAATTGGATAAGTCATGTGGAAAGGCTAGAGGTTTATAAGGGATAGTCGTGGATAAGTCCTAGACAAGATGGTGGCTAACAAAGATAAGGTCGGTTCTATGGATTATGCCGAGAGTGGCCATGCCAACGGCAGCAGCGTATTGGCAACTTACTTTAATGTTGTATGTGTAACGGCAGGTGTTGGTATACTATCGCTCCCCAAGTCGGTCTCGCGCGCTGGATGGTGGTCTATTCCTCTCCTTATTTTGACGGGTGTGCTATCGATCTTTAGCTCTTTGCTTCTGATTGAGTGCAAGTATGCACGGAGTGACGAGAGGCTTGACTCATTTCCAGAGATTGGCGAAGCGGCATTTGGAAAAGTTGGAAGATATGTCATACAAACCTTCCACTATTTGGTTTTGCTAGGCTCTGGGTGTCTCTTGATTCTGGTCATCGGTTTAGTTGGAAAGGGTCTAGTATCAGACCTTGGGGGTGAATGGGACCAAATCTACTTTGTACTCTTGGGAGGTCTATTGATTGCAATCCCTCTCTGTATCCTGAAGAAAATTAAAGAGTTTGTTTGGATGGCCATATTTGGCTTTTTGACAACTCTCGCGACTTTAGTGATTATATGTGGGCTGTCGATTTACCTCATACCATCTCTACCTACTCCAGTAACCACTCCAATTAAATATGATCAATTGGCGCCTGTCTGCGCTGTTTTCGCCCTGGCATATGCTGGTAACATGGTACACCCACACCTCGAGGGCGCCATGAAGGAGCCCAAGAAGTGGCCGTTGGCTTTATCACTTGGTCTTGGTACTGTTCTCGTTTTTTATCTTGCAATGGCGGTCACTGGCTATGCAATTTTCGGGGAAAGCTCCAAAGCGTTCCTATTCGACAATATCTCTGGAAAGGGAGTCGGTAAGAAACTATCTTTACTGTAACTAACAATTAGATGCTTTTAACTGTTTCGCTCGTGTCCTGATCATTGGACATGTTTTGATGGCAGCACCATTGATCCTATGCTCTTTTGCAACTGAAGCGGAGCCCCTCCTCAAAATCACCCCGCAGCACCTGGGAGAAACCAAGGCCACCATAATTCGAGTTGTCTTTCGTGCCGCTATTGTTTTTAGCTTAACAATGATCGCAGCTTTTCTACCGTTTCCTGTGGAACTGATGTCGATTATTGGATCTCTTTTCATGGCCATTAATCTTTACTTTGTTCCCGTCATATGCCATCTCAAACTGTTTGGAATCCGCAAGCGCAACATCATCCAATGGGTTTTAATCGCTGTCACGATCGTCGTCGCTCTTATCACCTTCTCATATGGTAGTTATGAAAGTATCGGTGACCTTGTCAAGGAAATCAAAGCCAAACAGAATTAGAGGATTATATAATTAATTTTCCTACCCCTATATCACTAACTATATAGTAAATTTTGCCGAAAATAGTGATACTTTTATTTGCCGGTTTGATTTCTTTCTCTTGGTTGCATGCTTTCTTATTTAGTTGCTCCTTCTAAAGGTGCATCGAGTTCCTTCAATTGGTTGCTCCCTTTTCTTGTCTAAACTACATTGCTGATGTTAAGTTAATCAATTAAGGCTAAACGTCTGCATCCCTGAACAGGCCAAACGTAACTAAGTAGGTCAATAGTCTGATACCGTATAAAATATACCTGGTTGTGAAGTTGATTGAAATTACTCCAACCGCAACAACGGGGCTGTACTTCCCACATGCAAATAGCAAAATGTGTAGCATATTTATACTCTCGATATACCTCACAACCCATCAATAACAAGCGCATTAATTTTAAACCCAAACAGCTAAATGTTGTTTCCCCAACAAACTTGATACAACGTACAGTATTTAACCTGTATACCAGGATAGAACCCTGATTGGCGATCGTTAACCATGGCACGGAGGCTTAAAATCTAAGCTTTGGACCACAATGTATAGTTCACTCCACTTTTATACCATACATGACCATATTTTCTTTTTTGGCAATACTTTATAATACCCCTTAACAATCCCTCCATACATCAAAGCATGTTTGCTTAAACGTACTGTGTTGAATCCAGGCCCATCCACCCCACTTACCGCCACCATTTCCTCCCAGACTCTTTCAATTGGATAACTCTTGTTGCAAAACTCCCGCGAGTTTTGACTCTAGAGTTGCCCCTTTTTGATTCCTTATTTGTCCTACCACTTTAAAAACATCTCGACACTCTTGACCTCTCACAACTAAAGACCTTCGATTCTCGGTTTTCTGCATTCTTCACTTGTTGAGATATCTTGTCAAACCCCCACAACAAGTTCAATGAATCCCAAGCAAGAATCATGTTCCCTTGAGCAGGTGTCCCCTCCCTTACAAAGTATTTGCCATAAAGTTCCTCAAAGGCAGCTTTCACCTCCACCAATGGTTCCCTAGGGAATGCCTTGGCCACCTCCAGATCCCCAAGAGTCCTCCATGGAACTCCCAGGGATCTCCTTCAGCAGCCCAGCACTCCCTGCCCTTGATACGCCAAACTTGGCTTTGCTGAAGACCGATGGAATAGACATGATAGAAACTCAAAAATAAGATGAAGGGGAAGCAGCAATTGCCACCTAGATACACTTTGTTTACTACATCTATTTATATATACCATCCGGGGCATGTGAAGGATTGTTGCCCCAGGGTTGCAGAGCTTAATCTATTGGATAGTTAACATCGACCAACAATATTGCTTATAAGAGATTCAATCAATCTCAATAATCGATATGCCCAAGTATACATCAGTTTATGGACACGATCGAAGCGAACAACCAGCAGAAAGGATGATTGGCGCTGAGGTGCCAGCAGCTCCAGAATCAAGCACCAAAGGCCAGCAACTTCTCAAGGATGCACTGGGGCGCCAGCAGAGCGTAAAAATAATGCTGGGGCACTGACTCGATCTGAACCAGTGCTTGTCCCTTAGACTGCTAAAGCCAAATAAACAATCCCTGTACTAACAAACGCCAAACCTGGCATAGGGCGACTAAGAATGGTAACCATAATTTGTATTCTTGGGTGTTGAATAAAAAAGACATCTACATCCCATCCAGGATCACCAATCGACGCACTAGCAGGGGACACCCTTATGCTGGGCAAAGCTCGTTGTGGATATGGCCAGATATGAGGATTTGCCCCTTTATTCGCCATTGCTGCAGAGCTATCACAGGGTGCTGGAATACCATAGAAGACATTGCCAGCAACTTCTAGAGATACAATGGCTCTCTTATATAATATGGTGGCTGGAAGCATCTGGGGACCTGGTTTTTTACATCCCTACCTGTATAGGGCCTAAACAAAGATCAATACTCATATTAACAATATTAAGTGGCTGATGCTTTCAGAATTCTCATATCCAAAGGCTTTTCAAGAACATGTATACTATTCCAATGATAATCCTGTTGAGGCTCCTGGTGCAAGTCAAGTCTCAACAGGGTGTATTCAGCTGAAAACCCCTCTGGCTCTGGAATCTCACTTGGATCCCTAACTTATGACCTATTGCATACCTGTGATATCTAATTGAGATCTTTACCCCAAAAGATCATGATATCCTTTTTCAACAATAATGTGTTCAAGTACATTATGTAGTTACCTGATCCCTTTTGTGAAACTATACTTCCCTGTTGTCAATTATATACTTCTGTGAAGTATAATAAACAAGATAAAGGGAAAAATTAAGGAAAGAATGATACTTTATTGGATATGAATATAGGATAATATATAGTATCATGGGAAGCCACATACTGTCCATGTATGTCATGGTAGTCATGGGGCTTGTCCAAGTGATTGTTTTTCTTAAGTCATAAGGCTTGTCCAAGTTGTGTTCCGCTTAGGATTTGAAATGTTTAATCCCTTTAATAGATGGGTGAATGATAGTAGTGACACCAACTTAGTGATCAGTTGGGGAACCATTTGGCAAGTCACTTGGGGAATTGATTCCCTGAGAGGGAGTAATAAAAGATGTTGTGATACTGGTTTGAGATATTCCAGATCTCTTACGCCAAAACCCTGTGAAAGGTCCTGATTCCAACCTTCAGTGTTCCAACTGAAAAACAGCTGATCAAACTTGAATACCTATACATCTCTTTCCCCCATTTAGTAGTTTTCTCACTAATTACTCTCTTGCTCTTAGTACTACTTTATGATTCAATATACCAACCAAGTGCTACTATGATGCTTACCAACAGTCAATCTTAACTGTGTCCTTGATACACTAAATATTTTTACCACTGTAGAGGATCCAGGAAATTCATGCTTGCTTCTTTGTTATCCCAGTCTGACTCTTTTACAGGTTGACAGGGAATCCCTTATGTAAGCTTTGATGAGCTTGGATTCCAGGCAAGCAATCTTGGCGTTAAATTTATCACCATCTGGTGATCACTTCCACATTTTTCACTTCCCATAGTCTTAGCTGCAGAACATCTCTTTCATTCCATGGTAGCCTTCTTTCAGTTAAAAGCCTAAAACAAACATAAATCATAAAATTATTGAGGGGAAAGCAACCATTGTCACAATTAAGCATCATTTTTATTAATTATTATCATGTTTCCATTATATACCAATCAGGGTATATTTGGCTTAAAACCCCTCCGGTTCCAGATTCACACCTGTATTCCTATCATGTGGTTTATGACATAACAGCATCATCTAATCCAGATCTTTACCAAAAGATCTTCACACTCTTAACCTATAAGAATATGCCCTAATACATTCCAGAATCACCTGATTCCTTCTGTGGAAATATATCGTTTTGGCTTGAAGCATTCCAGACTTCTGGCGCCAAACCCCTGTAGAATATACATATTCCTGATCCAAGCTATCCTTTTTCCAACTGGGAACCAGCTGATCAATCCTGAACACGTAGTCATCATTGTCTAAATTTAGCTGTTTTTCACATTAACTGGTTTTTTGCATTAAAAACCCATTAAACACTTTGAAACTCAAACCAGGCGCCACTGTGGCACCCCAGCGCCTGAAACATTCACTGGGTGGCACCTTGGCGCTTTACAAATCAATTAGACAGTGCGGCGGCGCTTTTAACCTAATAAATTTGCCAAAGCGTCACTTTTAAACCACAATTTGGGGGTTTACTTTTGGTTAACCTTAACCAAACTTCTTGACACCGTCAAGGCAATTAAAAAATATAATTAAATCCTTGTTAATTATATTCTCAGCATATATCAATTAACTTTCCCAGTTAATTAATTTGTTTGAAGTCAACAAGTCTTTACTTGACACAGCCAAGTCCATTTTGGCCCTATGACTAAATCCTTTATTAATCATATTCAAGGGTATCAATTAATTAATCTTCCCAGTTAATAAATTGCATTTGAAACACCTAGTCTCATAATCTGAATTGTTCAGATTATTCATTTTGGCCCTCAATTAGTAAAGCCTAATTGATTTCTGGATAATCCATTACTACGCTGGAAAATCTCTCCAAGGCCAATCCTATTGTTTTGAATTTCAACCTATGAAATTCATCACAATTCAACCTCTTTGTGAAACCACAGACCAACATGACTGTAGTACAGTCACAACCACCCTATTATTGAATCTTCATTAACCATATTCCTGATTAAAATATAATTAATCTTAATGGTTAATTAACCAAATTGTGAGACACCTAGTCTCTGATATTGATTTGGCCAGCCTTGACATAACCCTATTGATTAGTTCAGCCTAATTGATTTCAGGGACTTTTTGCCAATTTCATCCAGATACCAGGCTTATCCTAAAATACCCAACCAAAGGATTCTTTAAGCCTATCTATATAAAGCCCAAATTTCTCTTATTACTTTCATCATGCATCAACAATTTTGTTTGGCTAATCACCTAAGGTGGCTGTTGTACGGCCACATGTGCCAAATACAAAGGTCAGGCTGAATCTTTCAACCCAACCGTCCTGGCTAAGCCCAAAGGGCCTAGGATTCTAAACAATACCCAAATAGCAGTTGGTTACCACCCCAGCAAAACATCTTTATTACTGCCATCTCCAAACACAAGCATCTTTTGGCATGCACCTCTAAACCTATAAAAACCATCATAGGTGACAGCAAAACCAGCCTCATCCCAACTAAACCCAATCCATGATTTTTAATAGTGATCCTGGTCAGTAGCAGGATAGTGTTTTCAAAACTGCAGGGGCACCCCCAGGTAAGATTCCAAGGAGGAAAATGAGATCCATAATTCAATCTGGTCAAGCCCCAAAGCCAGGATGTGATAAGCAGAGTTCACCATTTGAGACATCCTAGCTAAGTAGACCATAAATGGAGCACAACTTAGTTTCTAATAGCACTGTCTCATATATTAGGCCAGCTATCTTCCCTATAAAAGTCACAGAAAAGACAATAAGATCTCCTATTCTAAATTAAAGGTATCATACATTACTAAATTCCTTCCCCCTTTCTACAACTCTTTTAAAACAACACCATTACAAACACATCCTATCAGCTGTTTCTATCATCCATCTTTCTGGCATACAAGCATGAACCAACTGGTATTATCCCACACCAACAACCAACAGCTGCCAAGGCTATACCTTTAAAAAGGTAGATTGCCTAAGGAAAGAAGGCAATAGCAAAACCCCAGATTTTATTAAAGAAGAGCTTACACAATAAAGTGTGAGGAACAGTTTCATCCATGCAGACTCAACATTATTAATAAGGATCTTTAAAAGGCGAGTCTTCATCCTGTAAATCACTGGGCTCCAGTTAGCTTATGAATCTTCATCTTTGATAGCTTCAAAACTGTTTACATGAGAAAATCACCCTATCTGGGTCTAAAAAGTTGGGTGTCCCAGTGAGGGTAGACCAGCAAAGTCCACCTCCCAACCTGGTAGATATAATCATCAGGCTGCCACCCTGGGAAATACTGGAATAATCAATCTAACATGCCTCCAGTAAAAAGCAGCAGAGGGTAGGCACAGGTTCAATCCCAAGATTAAAAAACCAATCACCAAACTAATCAACTTACTGTCAAAACAGCAGGCTCAACCCGCCAGCAATGTTCCAAGTAAGCAGGTTTGTGACCCACAATCCAATTATCCAGTCACTTGAAGCCAAACTAGGAAGTTGACTCAAATTTCCAAATCCAACAACATAAACAGAAGCTGATCCCTTACAGTGGATACCTCATTTTGGCACTTGACTCATTACCAGGATCAGGCCACCCCCTTCACCATCCCACCATGTGATCAACACTATCATGTTCCTGTTATCCACAATTAAGAATGTCTATATAATACTTATCTCTCAATAAAGAGTATTATCTAGTTTCTAAACATTTCCCCTTGTAACTCTGCTAAAACAGCACAGTTACGACATTGGTAGCACAGGTAGGTTGTCCATCCTACCTTATCTTGAAAAATTCTGCCTGTTGCCCGCACGCGCCGCGGCCAACAAATCCTTGACAGAATTATGTCTGGCCTCCTGCTGGATTGGACACTGTATACACCTAGTACTGAAATACCTGATGGCTTTGTCCTTTACCAGAACACGGTAATCCCGCTCCCCACCTTCAACGGCTTGTCAGCACAAGGTTTCTTCTAAGCACCCACTGTCATCCCTCAAGCAACTGAAGACGGTGTCATGCCAGCCTACATGGCCCAGAGACTCTGAAGTACCACCTTGGAACCTTTTGCTGGAGCCAACAACAACAACGCTGCGGCATGGATTCAATCTGCCCAGAGCAAGCTGGCACAAATGGAATGTCCACAACATTTCTGGATTGCAGAGATCTCCATTCAATTGACACACAATGCTGGCACCTGGTGCAACAAGTGGCACAAGGAGCATGCTGTGAAGGATTGGGATAACTTCAAACAGGACTTCTTGGCAAGGTTTGTGCTGAAGAACACCACACTCATGATCATATGCCAAGTAAAGAATCTCACCCAAACAGGCACAGTTAAGGAGCTCACTTGAGCATATGAGGAACTCCAACTACGTGCCCCCTCAGATATGGCCTTTGACACTCCAGTTACCCATCTCATGTACTACAAAACACTCAAGTCATATGTAATGAGAGATGTAAACCTGTACCAAGTGACCAACTTGCAAAGCCTGTATTGTGAGGCAGAGAAAGCAGAACAAACATCCAATGCTCTCCACAAGGCGCAAACTAGGAAAAGGGAGTAACCCAAAGATTCTCACCCAACTGGACGCTCCAACTGACCGCCTCCTAGGAAAAATAACAACAATTTGAACCACAAACCCGCAGGTTCAAATTTGCCTGGAAACAGGAACAATGGGAAGTCAAATTATACCCATTTCTGTATCACTGCCATGCAAGACAATTAAGACAAGGGAAAAGCCCGGGGAGAGCATTAAGCAAGCCAAGCTCTCCCCACACAACTCCCAACTTTCCCAAAAATGAGTACTGACCCAAGGACACAGACCAATGTTCAATGATCCAAGTACCCTTAGAAGACCCAGTACTTTACACCATAGCCAGACATCCCAATAAACTGATGTCTTATCCTTTGTGCCTTTGCAGTTACACAGGCTCAGCACTCCTGGACTTGGGGCAGATTGAACCCTAGTCAGCATCAGCTTTGTAGACAAGTTCAGGCTGACCACTAATCCTTTGCAGATTAAAAACATGGTTTTTAGCTGATGAACATCACATTGCTGTGATAAGGGAAACTGCCCTCTTCTCTGTCATTCTAGAGAACCTGCATTCCATCATCCAGGGCCTCATCATTGATTTTCCTAAGTTTGATATTGTGCTGAGGCTGGATTGGCTATGAAGGAATAATCCCCATGTAGACTGGGCAACCTCAGTATTGACCATCAAGTGTGAAGGCGTCAACCACCAGATCTACCCTGACTCAGTGAACCAACTCCTGCGCAACCATGTTTTTGTACGCATTACTGAAACCCTGAAAAAAAGAACCTCAAGGCAATTGATTGGGACTCCTGTCAGTATGAGATCATACACTTCAAGGACCACCAGGATACCTCCACACCTCAGAATTGCAACATCATGGCCCGCCATCCAGAAATCTTCAAAGAGGCTCTACCAGGGTTGCCGCCAGAGAAACACATACAGAACTCCATCCAACTCAAAGGAGCAGTACCTAAGGCGCAACCTATCTACTGCCTTACCCCAAATAAAGACAACACCCTATGCGCTTACCTCAAGGAGGCGTTGGAAAAAGGACTTATCTGCCCCTCACAGCCTCCTTTTGGTGCTGTTGTATTCTTTTTGGCAAAGAAAGATGGTACTCTGCGCCTAGTCACATATTACTGAGCCCTAAACAAAGTTACTATCAAGAATTGTTATCCACTACCACTCATTGACAATCTCTTTGATGCCTTGGGTGGTGCCACAGTCTTCTCCAAGATTGACCTAACCGCAGGCTATAACCAGATCTGTATCAAGGAGGAAGAAATACCCAAAACAGCCTTCTACACTAAATACAGTTCATACAAGTATGTGGTACTCAACTTTGGAATGAAAAACACCCCATCAACCTTTGTGACCTTCATGAACAAGGTGTTTGCCCCCATATTGGCAAGCATGCCTTGGTATACCTGGACAACATTATTGTCTATGGCCCCTTGGTAGAACAACACCACAAGGACTTGGAGGCAGTCTTTGATACTCTGGCACAACATAAGCTGCTAGCCAAGCCATCCAAATGCCAGTTCTTCTGCAAACAGTTGCCCTTCCTGGGACATATAGTTTCAAAGGATGACATCAAGTCTGACAGCCAGAAAATCCAGGCCATCTGCAAAATACCACCCCCAAAGGACAAGTCAGAACTCTGCACATTCTTGGGAATGGTTGCCTATGTACATCAATTCATACCCAACTGTAGCGTCCTGACTGCACCCTTGTCTGCCATAACTGGCGCCAAATCTAAGTTTGCATGGACCCCCAACACAACCTTTGCTTCAGATGTCTTAAGGAGAAACTCACAACTGCACCCATTCTACAATACCCCAAACATGACGGGGAATATCAAATGGAGACAGAAACCTCTGATGCATCCATTGGGGGATTACTATGAATCAAAAACAATGATGGTGATTTACTGCCTGTAGCCTATGAGTCACGCAAACTGACAGACAGCAAGTGCTGATACCCTATACACGACAAGGAATTGTTAGCAATCATGCACTTCCTGGTCAAATAGCGTTGTTACCTAGAACAACAGGAGGAATTTACGGCATTAACTGACCACAAGTCCCTCATATACTTCAAAACACAGGAAAACCTCTCCTGCCGTCAAGCCCAATGGATGGAAATCCTGGAGAGGTTCAATATTATCATACAATACAACATTGGTCCTGAACTTGCTATAGGGGACACACTCTTGCACCTATATGTTAGAGCTACAAGGAGAAAGAATGGGCTTGACCCAGAATGGCCTCTCCTAGTGCTCCAGACAAAAGACAAGGGCTTCCTCCCTGGCATCACAGACATAACAAAAGAAACAGTCATCAAGAACAAACACTTATTTGCAGATGTGTATGGGACCTTACATCAAAAAAATGACCGACGGAACCACCATCCCTTATGTCCCCACACATCAACAAGTTGACACAATCCTGCGTTACCACAGTGACCTAGGGCACACAAAAAGCCGTAACCTCTACAAATTCCTCAAACACAAAGCATGGTGGCCAACCCTATACCAGGATGTCCAGGAAGTCTTAGACCAATGCAAAGTATGTGAGAAATTTGCAAAAAGCAATACCCCACCTAAATCAGTACTACCTATTTTTTTGCAACTACCCTTCAAGGTATGGGCCCTAGACATTGTGGGCCCCATGCCAGGAAAGCACAATGAGAAGAAATACATCATCACTGCTATAGACTTTGCTATTCAATGGCCAGTGGCACAAGAAGTAAGGACACACACAGGCAATGACGTGCAGCAATTCATAGGAAAAGAAATCATCAGCAAGTTCAGAAAGTCAGAACTCCTGTTAACCAACAAAGGCAAAGAACTGACCTCTGAAGATAACAACATATAAATCACCAAGAATGGGGTCCATCACACAGTGACAACACCTTTCCATCCTCAGGCCAATGGATTTATGGAGCAGCTGAATGGCATCTTAGTGCAGGCCCTGGTCAAGCTCACCACTGGGAGACCTGAGGAATGGTATAAGCAGCTACTGACTGCGTTGCTTGTATGCCGGACCTGTGTGAACAGATCCACCAGGAAAAGCCCCTTTGAGCTAGGTTATGGTACAAAAACCAATATCATCCAAGCACTATCAGGACCTAAGCTGGAAATGCCTAGTAAATTTCCACCCTGCTTGGATCCCCAAGTCATACAGGCCAACAGCAACCAACTAGAAAGAGAAGAAAAAAATCTACAGAATATCTTTGTCCCTATTCAAGACAGACATGAGGTTGGTGACAAAGTCTGGGTAATGAATACTGAAAAGAGTAAATTACAGCCAGAAAAAGTGGGCCCTGTCATTATCCTAAAAGTTAATGAAAACAACACTTAACTTGTGCAAGGACTTGGAAAACACAAACAAGACAAAGTCCTCCACCATGACTGCCTAAGACCTTGCAAAGCAAGACAAAAACAACACAAGACCGCCCTAACCGCCACCAAGCAACAGTTAGTTCAGTATGGCTCCCAGGCTCCCAACAACCTCCCTGAAAACCTGCCCCCAGAGGAGGCCAAACTTCTGTTGGTGGGGGTGTCAAAACAGCAGGCTTAACCCACCAGCAAGGTTCTAAGTAAGCAGATTTGTGACCTGCAATCCAATTATCTAGTCACTTGAAGCCAAACTAGGAAGTTGACTCAAATTTCAAAATCCAACAACATTAATAGAAGCTGATCCCTTACAGTGGATACCTCATTTTGGCGCTTGACTCATTATCAGGATCAGGCCACCCCCTTCACCATCCCACTGTGTGATCAAAACTATCATGTTCCTGTTATCTACAATTCACAAAAACTATATAATACTTATCTATCAATAAAGAATATTATCTAGTTTCTAAACATTTCCCCCTTGTAACTCTGCTAAAACAGCACAGTAATGGCATTACCAAGTTTTTGATCTTTTCATATTTTCTTTGGTGATAGAAAAGGGGAAAAGTGGAAGTACTCTGGTTGCTCCTCAACCCAGAGTGGAATGGGTGATCCAAGATAGCTCAGGGTCTATCCAAAGTAAAGTGAAGAATGTGATATCAAAAGTTGGTGGAGAGCCTCAGAGAAGCTCTCCTAAATCAGGGCTAAACAGAGGTGACAAGGGCTAATTTATGCATGAATTAATGATAAATTAAAAAGCTTTATGTCTTAGCATTGTTTTGTGCTACCTTAGGTAGACCAATAGACATGTAAGAATAAAGTGATGAGATGCACTGTTTAAAGATAGATTATGAGGATAAATCAAATAAATTTTCAACTGCTTTAAAAGTACCAAGCCAAATTGGTAGGAGGGATTGATGAGTTTTGAGCTAAAATCAGTATAGCAGAACACCAACATGAGCATAGAAACAAGGAACATCATTTTGAGAAGTAAGTCAGAAAAATACGCCAGTTGCAAAGCCAGGTACAGGGCGGACCACTGCACAGTGAGGGACTCAGTAGCCAGCATCATAAAGAAGGTTATTAGACTATAAACAACAGGAACCAGAAGGCCCAAGTGGTCAAGCATAATGGGGTTTGGAGGAAATTTGATGATTTTATTTTTCAGTGATAATAAGCTATCTAGAAACAAGTTTCTAGAGTGGGATGGGGGAGTCTTAAGGTGATTCAGGATGGGAGTGGGAGGGTTTTGCGGCATCTGATTGGTTGACAAGAATATTTTCAGCAGTAGGAGGACCTGCATTAGAATTTGAGTTAATGCTGTCATAATTCAAAAAAATTCAGCAACTAGCAGGTCAAGCGCTGCCATATCCAAATAGCATATATCACATAATTTTCTTGTCATAATTATTTGGGTAAAAATATGGCTGATTCAGATTTTCTGGGGCTATTTGAGCGGCCCCAGCTTTGACCCATTTTTTTTGTCAATGTCAGCATTTAGTTGTCTATTTCTCTCAAGAGTTTGGTGGCAGTTCTTTGCTGGTTTCTGGTTTTACAAGGACATACTATCCCTTTCATTTGATTTTATACCATAACAGGACACAACAGAGAAACAATAACTTTTAGGAGTAAGTTCTTTTATGAATTATATGAGTAAGGAAATTTTGATTTTGCCTGAGAGTCATAATGATATGTGTGAAGATCTGAATGGCTTTTCTTTTGAATCCAACAGCTGCTCTATTTCCATAAATGATGAACATTAATTTAAACACATTCTGGATTCTATCACCTGACTTAATCCAATATGGGTATCAATTAAAGACTTTTCTCTCCCTGTCTACCCAATGAGTGATCTAAACCACTTTATACTATATAATATTTGATTCCCCAAGGTAAATATTAAATCTATCTGCCTCTTTGATGGGTTATATCTACTTAAGTGCATTTTTCTTTGTATATAGTAAAAATATTACATATTCTCTAACCCAGTGTCAGGGCTCACCCTGAAATGACTTATTATTTGAAAAATTTTGATTACAAAATGAAATAATTGGACAACAAAAAGAATAATCTAACACAACAAATAACAATTAATCCTTTGTTAACACATATGTCATAGGTCCCAGATCATAATCTGAGTTGAGACAATGTAAAGTTACTCCCCCCTTTGGATCTGTGTGATGGTCCACATGTAAATGGTTTTGCAGGCAAGGGTTGATTTGGCTTCAAATAAAGACACTATGATGAAGATTGACAATGTGTTGTTAGTGTGTTGCAGGTAGAGGCCTAGTAGGGAATGATAGCTACTAGGGAAGGTAAGGCCTAGCTAGTAGGTGTAAAGACTACTAGAGGCAGATGTTGTCCTCATCCAGATGAAGATATTGGCTGCTAATGGCTAGAGGTCCTCACCCAGCAGGAAACTGTGGCTGCTTGGGGTGAGGAATGAGATAGCTCAGTAGGAAACTTTAGCTGATTGGGGTGGGGAGTGATCCAGCCTGATGGGTACCGTGTGATGCTCAGGATGGAAGATGTTTAAACCCTGGCAGGTAACACAGGCTACCAGGATAGAAGTGTGTGCCAGCATGTTAGGGGACTTGCCTACCAGGGCTGTAAGTTTTGGACCCCTGCCAGGGAGGGGAAGAGCTCTGAGGGTTCTATGTACCCTGATACACTTACAGGAAGTCTGTGAGCAAGCATCCTACCTAACAGACTGGTAGGGTGTCCTTGTTTATGTCCCTATGAGAGCTTTGGGGTGATCCCAAAGTGAGCATTGGAGGGCATAGATTTGCTCAGAGGTGTCACCAAGGCGGTTGCTCAGGGAAGCAGCTGCAGAACTTGGTGTGATCTGGCCTCTGGGAAGTAAAGCTGATTACTTTGCAACTGAAAGCACAGACTTGATCACCTGGGTGAGTAAAAACAACAGCATATACTTTATTGTTCTATGGCTGGATAGCCTAAGTGGATTGCCACTTGCAAGGGCCCAGTCAAATGCCAGTTCAATGTAGACTCATGCCTGGGTCTACAGGTTCTGGAAACGGGACTGAGATAAAGAACCAAGGTGGTTCATAGTATGGGATCAGAAGAGAAGACTAGTAAGAAGGACTGTATGATCACAGTGAAGACTAGTTGAGGGATTGTTGGTTCATGTTGAAATTTGGAACCAAAATGGTTCATTGTGCAGGTGAAACCAAGGTGGTTCCTAGTGAGGATGTGCTGAAGGACTGAAAATCATAATGCAGAAGTAGCTGATCATGATGAAGGATTAGCTGGAGGACTGATGTTGGGAATAAGCTGTTTGAAAACTGAAATGATCTGTTTGACTGAGATGGACTGATTACTGGTTAAGCTGAAGAGCTGGAAGATGTGGTTGAAGAACTGGTTAAAGGACCAGAATATGAGAGTGCAGGACTAGCTATGGAGCTAGAAGATGACTTAGAAGGACCTGCCAGACTAGATATGGAAGCTGGAATGCTGGTTTTAGTTTCTTAGGAGAGGAAACATTAATATAAGAAGCAGTTAAATAAGGAATTTATGCTGCCAAAGGTATAATAAAAATATTGAATTAAATATCATATAGAAAGAGAGAAAGAAATTATTTACAGTGTTTAAACTGTGAATTTATTAAGTTTGGATTGATTAGACAGGAGCAGAAAGAAGCCAGAAACAGAACAGAGAGCCTGTAAGGGTGAATAAGCAAATTTCACCAAGAACAACTAGGGGAGATGAAAGGCGAGCGACAGGCGAGTTCAAAGTTGCAAAACGTTGAAGAAAATGTGGAGAAACTTTGAGAATTGTTGTAAAATTGAGGGTTTAAAATTCCCCTATGTAAAACATAGGCAGAAGCACTCAAGATTTGCCAGAGAAACATGACAGGAATCACGGCAAAACTGTTCAAAACACAGAGCAGTTTTATACCTGGAGCAAGACAGCTTCAAGTTTGAACCACAGTCAAGAGCAAGTAATTTGGGTAAATTGTTTGGCAAAACAGTTAAATTGAGGCGTATAATTGGCTGCAAGCCAGAGCTTATTTAATCAGTGTTTTGAGGACTTTAACTTAAGAGTTAAAGCCTAAAAAATAAGGTGCAGAAGCAGAAAATTCAGGGCTTTCATTGGGGGAAGTAAGTTATTAAGTTTAATATATTGTAGAGAGAGAAAAACTGGATAGTTTAAGCTTTGGAAAACAAGAGGTCTGAGAGAGATTTTGGACTGAAACAAGGAGCTATAAAAGGGGGAGCTAACTGAGACTCTTTAGAGACTGGATCAAGTGGTTTACAAAGGCCACAAGGACTACAGAAGGAGCTAAAGACCAAGCTAAAGGTGCAGAAGCCCAAGATACAGCAGCCAGGGCTAAAAATAAGGAGCCAGAGCTAGAACAGAACACAGGAGTACAAGATAAAGGTGCAGGAGCTCAAGACTAAAGCACAGGAGCCCAAGACAAATGTGCAGAAGACAAAGACCAAGTACAAGGAGTCTAAGAGATTGTTGGAGGACTCTAAGTATTGGCAAACCCATATTGTTTCCCTTACCCAGGCATTATATCAGAAGGTTTCTAAGGGGATCCTCCTTCTGACCGTGAATAAAAGCCTATTACAGCCCCTGCCCAAATTTTCTAGTGATCAAAGTAAAAGCTCTATGAGTGAGATACCCCATATCTTTTACCCTAGAAAGGGGAGGAAGATACCTATTTTCAAAGTTGTAGAAGATTTGCCACTAGTAAGTCTTCCCAGGAGGTGTGGGAGAGATTAACTAGGCATCTCTAGATGACAGATAGGGGAAGGGAGTTTATAGGAAATGAGCTTACTAGGTTATTACAGGACTGGTACAGGCCCACAGAGAGGTTGGCGCCCACTGTAGTACAGGTGCATGGTGGGGATGCCCGCTTAGTAATTGGAAAAGTGCTGAAAGAGTTTGCAGTTATGCAGGCTAAGTACAAGCTTATAGCAAACCACTCACCACTTCTGGGAAATGACAACTCCTCCAAGCCAGTCCCTGGCTACAACCCAGGACACACTTTGGGGACTGGCAACCAGGAACCCCACACTCTGTATAGGACTATTTCCCCCCAACATACAAAGAAAACAGCTCAAAACTCAGTCAAACCACTTAATTCCCTTGAGGGCTTAGCCAACACAGTTAATGAGAGATTTTTATTAGCTTACCCTTCCCAAGTGGCAACCACTAACAATTTGGTTTGTATTCCTACATGGGAAGAATCCCTGATTAATTTAGACTACTTGTTGACCTGGTTTTGCCCCCATTTAAAACAAATAAAATGGAACCAATCAGGGCGCGCTTCTGCTAAATTGACTGATTCCATTCAAACTGGATTAAATGCTACCCTGAACCATTCCATAGGCACTGGCTAATCTAAAGCAATGTTGGAAATTATTGAGAAACCTTTCAATCCATTGGGTTATCCCTTACAAAATTTCTCTTCAAGCCAATCAAACTCAAGCCCTGGGTCAGGTGACTGTCATAATGTGGTTAGTGAAAACTAGCCATTACTGATGTCAATATACCTCCCATTGATTAGGCTTGAGGTCAAAGTTCTGAGTAGATGTATAGCACAGATGAGCTACTAGTCCAGTTGATCTACAGGTCATAACTCTAGAGGGTTAATTAGCCCATCAAACAATCATACCAATTGATGGGCTAAATAACAATATGATCTTAGATTAAGGTCTGATCTAGAATCAGTGGCTTATGATAATTCCAATTCCCCTATAAAACTCTTTCCTTGTTATATTAAATAAAAGATCAAATTTACACAATATACAAATACTCATAATAGGATAGTCTTTTATTAAAGAGCTTAGTTTAGGGTAAACTATAGCTGTTGTAATCCAAGTTAAGTGTATAACACACACCATGGTCTACGTTGCAACAGTGACATTTGAATTTAAGCTCTATCCTTAAAGCAATACAGGGGAATTTCAGTCCCCTGCTTGCTCATTCTTAACAATAAAGTTTAGGCTCTGAACTTAAATTTTAGGTTGTTTTTAGTCCTCTTTGCTGGCCTTTTAATTATATAAAGTTTTATTAAAGCTGTTTAACTTTGCTTACCTTCTACATTGTCCTTTGGTTTACGGCGTCTCCTTCAAAGCCCCTAGAGTTAGCATTAGTAATATTGTTATTCCTTACCTTTGCCGCTTTTGAGAACATATTCAATACTTAAAAATCAGTATTGAAATTGATAAGGAGCTCCTTTAAGGAAACTTTGAATATGGAATTAAGAAGAGAAGAAGTATATTTTATTGGATAATACTTTAGACTTATATAGCTTTAGCTGTGGCAGAGATTTTAGTTAGATCAAACCTAGGGGTTGGTCATGTGCAGGATGGATTCAAGTTGCTGGATACCTGGACAGTCATGTGATATTGGTTTGTTGCCATTTCTGGTATGTCAAACAGTATATTGGAAAGGCACCAAATTGGGCAATGACTGGATGTTAAGTGGGATAGCGGTAGCCAGAATACGTGTACATCCAGATCCTTGACACACCCCTCCCTTAAGGGGTTACTCTGGTACATCAGGAGGGGGCTTTGCCTTGATGGCTGCCACCTGATGTTCCTGGAGTTGTTTGCTAGTTGGTACCAACCAGGTCAAGTGTTATCCTTTGCTAAAGCGGAGGCAGGATCTTTGGTAGTCTTGGTGTTGGGCTCTTTAGAGCCCTGGAACTTAACCAGGTAGGTGTTCCTGTCTGGTTGGTATTTGATGATTCTTCCTGGTCCCCTGTGTACTGAGTCTAGCTCCCTCCTGTTCCCATCCAGGACCCAGACGGGGGAGTTGATGAGGAGTGGTTCCTCTGTAGAGGTTACTTTTTGTGTTTTGAGCCTTTTTGTTTCTGCTATTTTAGCTTTGAGGCGTATTTGTTGTAGCGTTGGTGCTTGTTCCACTGTGGGAGGTTTTCTCAAGGGGATCTTTACGTATGGTTGCTTGTTGCAGGTAATTATCTCTGGTTTGTATCTGTATGTTAGTTTAAACAGTGAGTAGCCTGTCCCTTGATTGGTGTGGACCCAGGATACTAATAATGCATGTTTCACATAGAGTGGCCATGTGTCTTTGGCTTTGCCATCCATTATTTTCTTGAGGGTTCTGATAAGGCTGCTGTTCAGGTGTTCAACTCTGCTGTTAGCCTGTGGCCTGTAGGGCAAGGTTGTGGAATGTTTGATGTTCTTTGCTTTTAGGTTGTTGTTTACCATGTGACCTGCTAGCTCTTTTGCTCCATCAGTTATGATGTAGTCTGGAGTACCGTAGTCAGCTATGATTGCTTTGTTAATGAATCAGTTTATTGTTTCTGCTTTATGATCCTTTGTTGCCTAGCAGATAGTCCAGCATGTGGCAAAGTCAATGGCTGCAATTAGGAAACTTTGTTTTGTCTCAGTTTCTGGGAAGGGTCCCACTACATCCAGCCCCCAAACTTTAAATGGTTCAGGATCAGGTACTTGGTTAACTGTTGGCTGAGGAGCCTTGGTGCTGGAGTATTTCTCACACACTGTGCAATTTTTCAGAACATCAATTATGTCTTGTTTCATATTGGGCCACCATACTATCTCTTTTAATGCAAGGTAGAGGTTTTTAGCCTTTGTGTGTCCTAGTAGACGGCAATGTCTTAGGATGGTGTCAACTCTTTGTGCAAGTGGGATGTAGGGAATATGTTTGTCATTAATAATTTGGTATACAGTGTCATTTGATACATGGAAGTATTTTTCATTCCTTACTAGTGTATAATGGGTTAGTAGGTGTGAGGAGGGATCTTTTCCTTTTTTCTTGTACTCAGTGTTGTATAGGTTGAGCCAGTCAGGGTCCAGGTGGTCAGGGTGATCCTCTCTTAGCTGACACAGCCTAGAGAGAGCATTGGCCGTGACCAGTTTTGCCCCCTTTTTGTATTGGAAGTCCAGGTTAAGCTGTTCAAGTAAGGACATCCATTTGGCTTGCTGCTGTGCAAGTGCGTTCTGAGTTTTGAAATAGATTAAGGATTTATGGTCAGTTAGCACTCAGACGTTTTAATGTTTTTCTAGATAACATCTCCATTTCTTGCATGCATGGTATATTGTTAGCAATTCTTTGTTGTGTATTGGGTACCTTTGCTCAGTGTTTATTAGTTTT
Source organism: Entomophthora muscae (assembly GCA_014839935.2). Taxonomy (NCBI): domain Eukaryota; kingdom Fungi; phylum Entomophthoromycota; class Entomophthoromycetes; order Entomophthorales; family Entomophthoraceae; genus Entomophthora; species Entomophthora muscae. Next base: position 225,643 of record QTSX02000753.1, on the reverse strand, counting down.
CTGCTTTTGTAACATACTGGCAGGAAGTCTTGCTTCCCTGGCTGGCAGATGCGTAGGACTGCAGCAATGGCGGTGTCACTAGCATCTGACTCAAGCTCGTAGCACCTGTTGTTATTAGGGTATTGCAAGATTGGTGCTTCAATCAAAGCTTGTGTCAATAATTGGAAATTCTTGTTTCATTCTGGTGTCCAGATGAATTTCTTTTTGGAATTACATTTTATTAGGTCATTGATTGGTGCAGTGAGCTTTCCACAGTCTTTGATATACTTCCTTAGGTAAGCTACCATTACAAGAAAGCATCTTACTTGTTTAACAGAGGTGGGGCGTTGCTGGTTTTTATGGCTTTAATTTTGTCTGGATCTGCTTTGATGCCACTGTCAGAGATAATGTGGCCCAAGAACAAGAGTTCCCTTTCCATAAATTGGCACTTACTAGGCTTGGCGTAAAGTTTGTGCTTTGCAAGTCAATTGAGTGTCTTGTAGACATATGTGAGGTGTTCCTCTTTTGTTTTTGAAAATATAATCATGTTGTCAAGGTAGCATAATGTGTTTGAGAGTCTCTTTAGTTCCTGGTTCATCATGGTGACAAATGTTGTGGGGGCATTTGTCATCCCAAAGTTCATTACTTTACATTCAAACAACCCAAATTGTGTACAGAACATGGTCTTTGGTATGTCTTTCTTTTTTACTTTGACTTGATTATAACCAGATGTGAGGTCAATTTTTGAAATTTTTTTTGCTATGGAGAGCCTTGCAAATAGGTCTTCTATGAGGGGAAGGGGGTATTTATTTTTTACTCTACTTGCGTTTAGTGCTCTATAGTCTGTTACTAGACGCAGAGTGCCTTACTTTTTCTTTACAAAGAACACTGCTGCCCCCCACAGAGATTCAGATGGGCAAATGAATCCTTTTCTAGATTGTCCTCAATATGTGTCTTGAGGGTTTGGGTCTCCATGGGAGAGAGTCTGTAGAGGGGTGCGGGTTTGGGCATGGCTTTGCATAGGTCAATGCTGTGCTTGACCTCCCGCTCAGGGGGTAACTCTGTGAGTTCTTCCTTAAATACATGAGCATATTCATTTAGGAGTGCTGCGAGTTCTGGGCATTGGATATTTTGTGTTTGTATGCTATTGAACTCAGTGTACCTCATTATGTGGAGGGTACTATCTTTGGCTAGATGTTCTGAGTCATCTTGGTTTATGACCTGGACAAATACTGTGTCCCTTAGGATGAGATTGTTAGGTTCTTTGAGAATGTTGAAATTGACTCTGTTGCATTTGATGGTCATGGTTTTTGTTTTCCAACATACACTGGGGTTCACTCAGGTGAACCAGTCTATGCCTGCTACAATGTTATAGTTTATGTTGTTCATGACAAGTCCTTTAATGGACGTTTGAATGCCTTGAAGGTCAATTATAAAGGGAGTTGTTTTGCCTTCAAGTAGAACCTTAGATTTTTCTACCATTCTGGTGTATTTGAAGTTGGATTTGACAGCTGGTATCTTGTATTTGGTTACAAATGGTTTGCTAACCATGGTGTGCTGTGCACCAGAATCAAATTGAAATTTTATGTGTATGAGATTTTTAAGTGCATGGGTGGACAAGAAGTTGTGAGCATTCTTTAATTTTTACGCTCATAAAAATGGAGGATTGCTGGACATGTGGGATGTGAGCAGCAAAGTTTGTGCCTTGGTACTTATTCTTGTCAGTTTAGGGGGAGACAGGGGCACTTAAGCCTGTTCCCCCTCCTCTTTTCCCTGTTCTTCTGTTTTGAGACCTTTGAGGTCAGAAAATGTGGGGTCAGATTCATAGCAGGTTGCTATTTTGGCATTGTTAACTTTGGCGGTGTCCTCTTTATTGGGACAGCAGCGGTTTGTGCTTTGGCTACAATTACCATTATTACAATTGGAGTTGCCGTTGCTATGATTGGTTTTTTGGTGCTTGTTGCCATTGGAGTTTTCTCTACCATTGCTGTTTGAGGCGCAGTTGCCGTTGCGTGCAGCATATTTCATGTTTGCGTGTTTTTCTGCGCGCTTGGCTTCTGCAATGAGTGCAGGCATGGAGGTATTTGCCTCTGGGCAGATGAGGGAAGTAACAGAGGGTTTCATTCTATTGATAAATGAGGCTCTAGTGTGTACGTTTTCAGCTTGTGCTGGATTTTGAATTTTTGCGGTGTATCTCCTCAAATTCATTGGGGTACACTATGATAGTGGTCTTCTGAGGAATATTGCTGAGCTGTATTGCAATGTCTTGGAGGGATTCAGTGACGCGGAAATTGTGGGTGATGTCTGCTTTCAACTCTTCCCAGTTGTCAAGCTGGTTGTCAGTTTTTAAGCCAACCCAGGTAGCAAACCAGTTAGCTGCGGCCTCATATAGGCACTTGCTGGCTTCTTGGACCCATTTTCCTTGGGGGATGCAGCTGGCGCAGAGCTTGAAGGCTGAGTGGTCTAGCCAGTTGATGACATTTTCTTTGTTTTTACCAAAGAACTTGTTGATACCAATGTACTTGGTGTTGGTAACTTCACCTGTGATAGGTGGTATTGCGTTTGTTTGTGATTGAAGAAAGTGACTGTATTGAATGATCTTGACGCATGCTTTGGGCATGACCAGTCCTTTGAGTACGGTGCATCCACTAGGTATATCCTCATCAATGTTGTGGGCGTGGAAGTATGTTTTCCAGGTGTCCTGGGATGTGGAATGATTGAGTACGTGAGCAAAGGTTGGCAGGTTCTGTTCAGTCATTTTCTCTTTCATTGGTGTGGTCAAAAACTGTAGCTAATACCAGTGATAAGGACCACTTTTTTGGGAAAGCTTTGAATATGGAATTAAGAAGGAGAGAAGTATATTTTATTGGATAATACTTTAGACTTATTTAGCTTTAGCTGTGGCAGAGATTTTAGTTAGATTGAACCTAGGGGTTAGTCATGTGCAGGATGGGTTCAAGTCACTGGATATTTGGACAGTCATGTGATATTGGTTTGTTGCCATTTCTGGCATGTCAAACTGTATATTAGAAGGGCACTAAACCAGGCAATGACTGGATGTTAAGTGGGATGGCGGTAGCCAGAATACTTATACATCCAGATCCTTGACAAAATTAATATCTTTTCTTTCTTTATTTCCAAAATTGTTTTAATTTTGCTTTGCTTTGCTTTGAATCTGGTGTTTCTATATGCTGTCAAGAAGCTTCCTGCTGTATACCTGCCACTTCAAATCTGTCCTTGAATTCCTCCCTATCACAGGACTTGTAATTTCCATGGGTTTTATTTGTTGGACCCAAAATATTAAACTGGTATCCTTACAATGATTGTCTCCTTTGTAAAATCTGTGGCGTTCACTCTGGCTCCAGTTCTGTTGATGATCTGGTCAACTACCCCTGACCTTTGAACCCGCTTGTCTCTGGCTACCTCCTATGTGGGAGAAGATCCCTCTCACCTTCTGGTCTTGCTTGGGGATCTCCCTGATTGCGCCCATGGGCTGGTTGCTACAGGGGGAAAGCTGGTCAAGAGTCTCACCAGTGAGGATCTTAAGCTTCCCTCCCCCAGTTCTGACCTTGTGGTTTTCCCAGAAGTCTTTGTTGCCAAGGTGTCTCCCTTGGAGGCCAAGCCCTCCACCCCCAAGGCAAAGTTGTCCCCCCATGATTCCACTCCCAGGCACACACCTTGGCTGCTTGGCAGTCTGGGTTTAATGGGCCTGTATTCTTACCTTCCCCAGTTGTCCCCTGCATCTTCTCTCTGGATGCCGGTACAAGAGGCCATTCCAGTGTTACACTGGATGGTATCCTGGTGGATTCCCCCAGGATGGGAGCCAGACTTAGTCAGTTTAGCTCCCCTCTCTTACAGACAAGAAGAACATTTTAAAATAAGGGCCAATGAAATCCACACATGAGAAATCCACTCTGGAAGAGAAAACAGAAAAGAAAAGGTTAGTTAAGCTCCATAATAGCTTACATTTGAATTTACTGCTGATTCAGTCTCCTGGCCCAGGTGAGACACACCTAAGGAAGATGCTGTTAGTGTCATGACCCACCATGAAATAGTTGTTTCTGGGATTCACGTTTTACTACACAGTTGATATGGCAGATCCTTGCCATCAGAATGACACCTTGATGGCCTCTCTAGGTGAACTAGATCAGAAATTATGTTGGCTTGAAGATTTTAATTGAAAAGACTCATCAAACAGCTTGAAAAAGAATCAAGATTGGTTATTAGACCTGTGAAGACAATTCTAATGGAGTGCAGACAAATCTTAATGCATCTCAGCTTCTAGTAATCAGATTTAGACGTTTTTATGCTCAAATTGAAGCCAAAGAGCAGAAGCTTTAATTAATGATATTTTAAAACAATACACGGAAGCAAAGCACAAAGGTCAAATGATTCCAAGAGGATATAATGAAATAAAGTCAGCTGATGTCTCAAACTCGTAGCATGAACCCTCATATAAAGACCCAAGAGCCTCTGAGAATGATCTAGAAGAATCAAGTCAAATGGTATAAAAGGAACATGATTTCTTCACCTTACATCTGTGCTAATTTTTGGTCTTTGAAATAAATCAGATACACCAATATTTAATTGTATGGTTCAGAGTCAGAAGCCCTTAGGCCCTGACAGGTTATTCCAAAATTAGATGAATCACCTTGAAAGCCAGTTAGAGCAAAGAACCTGGGTCATCCATGTTCTTCTGTGGAAGAAGAAAAACTTGAATTATAATTTAGTTCTAAATACTTAAATCCAAATATACCTTCTGAAACAAGTGAAGGAATTTTGGCTGGCTGTCAAGACACCAGAATTAAGGCCAGGAAAGCTGGCAACACCTCAAAACTAAAAGCAATATCAATAAGAATTCTTGTGTTGATCATTTCACTTACACATAATCTCTTAAAACTTAAAACATCCAGAAGTGGGATCCAAACTTAAAAATAACACTGAAACATACCAGTTAGCCCCAGATAACCTTACAAATCAGGAAAACATAAGAGCAATGGCTCTAGATCCCATTCCATACCCAACCAAAAGGACCTAATCTCAATTGCTAAACCTAAGCCAAAGATTTAATATAAGCTCTGAATTAAATCTTTAAACATAATTACTATAAAATAAAGAACATATTAAGATAGCCCTGGTGCTATAAGTGAGCCTAAAATACACAACTTTTAAATTTTAACTTAATTAATACCCCCTCCAAAAAGATGAGTAAGCTCATGTTTCTGGCCCTATTGTCATCCCTAATAGGAGACCCTGTACCAATTTATTCTACAAAATATAATAATGGGCCCAAGATAGACTAGAGCCCTTTTGTCATCCCAAAACATGACAAAATAATTTCAAGACCCAAGATTGAATCCATACTCCATGCATTCCCTGTTATAGTTTACTGTCAGCTACTACCTTTTGGGCTATATAAGAAGATCATTTGGGAGTTTAAACCATATTGTCAAGTTTTCTAGATTGATGATGGTAGTTTAGCCTGTAATCTTCCAACTAATAGGCTTCTAACTCACTCAGTAGTGTCAGGGACCCACTTGAAAGGGAATAAATCCCCAATTTTGTGGGCCAAGGCTCCTAGATTTAGCCCTGCAATAACCAAACCAATGAGAACTGTAACCATTGCAAGGTGACCAAACTGACCTAGGTAGGAAAATATTCTCATCAGGGAGCTAAACCTCCCTAGGAGATAATACCCTATCAGGTATATCAACAGGTAGAAGGATGAATTGGGTTGAACCAGGGAAATCTCTGCTTCAGGAGGCTTAGAAGTGGAACAGCCATAGTTGAATTTTCTCCTCCACTGTCCAGAAGGATACTTAAACCAACCATGGGCCAGGGAATCCTCTTGGTGAGAATCCTCTGATGAAGAGTTGCGCCAATCAGTAGTACAGGTTGGCCCTTCAAGGGAAATGACAACAGGCAGGGGAGAGAATAGAAACCAGAACAGGAAATAGTTTCCCTTCATGATCCTAAGAAGTATCAAAGTAGAAGTGTGTACAAGATAAAATAGAAATAATAATCTTTATTGTTGTAACAAGTAAAAATAGTATTTAAGCACACTTAAATACCAAGTATTTTTTTCCAAACACTTCAGTAGATACTGGAAAAGAAGAGAAAATAAACCCAAGTTTCAGCAGCCATTATGGCTGAAGAGAGGTTTTTAACAACTAATTGTTGTAAATGGTGCTTAATAATAATATATATAGCATAATGGAATGAAAGGCTCAACCAGCAAGCCACAAGTTGAGAGATAACAAAGAAGTAGTTCCAGGTCTTAAAAGAATTACATAGGAACAGCATTGTGTGGCAATATAAGATGAGTGGGTCAGAGGGTGTCAAAAATGATCCTGGCAGCCAATCAGAGCTTGAGCAGTAAGTGACGTTGCTTACTAGTTTACTAATGTTTTTGAATTCAAGCACAAGAGCAAGAATAAAAGTTGAATGGCTGGAATCAATATAATTAGGTAATTTAAGATAAAATGTTGGTATTTTACTAACACTAGACTCTTTCTTAGAGTTCCAGGGTTGATCCCTGTCTGGCCCAAAGCCAGAATTCAAGCTGGTGCCCAAAATTTGTTGTTGTTTGTTTTTTCCTGAGAGATTGTAAAATTTGCATACAAATAATTAAAGTGGCCAAGGGAAAGTTCTATGATAGTCAGATGCCCCAACTCTTGATCTCAAAGTTTCTCAAGATGTATGGAGTCTACCCCCAGGATATTAAGATAATGATCCTTAATTTCCCCTGAAGGCTAACTGCTGGCTAGCTTGAAACTTGAATATTTCATTATAAAGATTCCCTGTTATGCTATCTGGGATTTTGTCCCTAAGTTTTGAAAAAGGCAAATTTGTACTAATCCAAGAGGTTAGCCTTCAGGGAGGAATTCAGATTTTACATCAGGGCCCCAGGGAAGCAGAATTGATAGGATACTACTATAGGTATGTCTAGGGAGGGAGCACCAAATTACAAAAAAACAAGTAAAAAAGGGCATGAATTGAGCTTAGATTTTATTTGGGAATTTTAATGAAGGGTATAAGCCTGTGTAAACACAAGACACCAAATAGACAGAGGGATCATGTGGCATATGCACACATAGGGTGCAGATTATACCAGTGCAAAGTCAGCTGGGAAATAGCTTAAACTCCTTCTAAGGAGCTATTGCAATCTTAGAAAGCAAAGGGGAATTCAAGAATGTGGAGTTTCCCCTTGCAATCTGATCCTATCATAGGCAAAATCAAAACAATGTAAATGTGATTGTTCACAAAAAGCATCACAGTTGTATCAAGCCTTTGTTTCTCATTAAGAGATTTTCTAAAGCCTACTGTAGGCCCCTGGAATTTCATAATAGTAACAGGTTCTCTCTATACATTGTTAGAAAGAGTAGATAAAAGTGTAGGAAAACACCAAAAGAGAAGATGTCAAGAAGGGCTTAAACTTTATCAGAGATAAAATATAGTATATAGTTTTTAGGAACCACAGATGATAAGTTATAACTTAGGATCAGTATACACAAAGGAATATGGGAAGTGGATCAAGGCGACTGATGGGGAGGGCTGTATTTGGGGAATTTTTCTATTGGAATATCAAATATTTGACAGGAAAAAGAGAGAAAAAGTAAATGGATCTGTACCAAGGTTTGAATCCAACCCAAGAGAAATCAATACAGTTTGAGCATGCCCAATCACAACAGGGTGCTATAAAAGGGTGTAAAGTTGGAATTTGAGATTTAAAAAGCTCAACTAAAAGATTCCAAGTTGACAGAGAGCCAATCTGGGACCAAGAAGTAAAGTATGAAATATCAAAAATAATTCCCAGTTGATCTAATTTGTCTCTGTCTGTATGGAAGGAGATTTGACTGTATTTTTATTGAAAGAGGATCCCCAAGAAATTTTAGAGGCTTTGAGAACTTTTTTGATTGGGTTTAAGTTTTTACTGGAATCCTTAGATGATTTATCTGTTAATAGATTGAGTTAGGATGATTTAAGTAAAAATAAAACAATGCAAATCAAATAAAATTGATTTAAAGGTACTCATTTATTCTTATCAGCAAGAGAATAGTGAAATGATAAAAATAAGGTAATTTTTGATTTTTAGGGCTGGTTCTTTAATGAAAATAAAATTATAGATATTCAACATAAGCTTTTAACATTATTGTAGTCAATAAAATTATATATTCAGACTATTGATATAAAAATAACCAGCTTTTATTATAAAAATGTAGAAATTCAACATGTATTTAAAAAGACTGTGTGATTTAATCAAAATCTCAGTTTAGGTTTGAACCTTCAGGTTGATTCAAACAAGAAGACCTGTGACTTAAATCTACCTTCCTAAGACCTAAAGGGAAGACCATTCAAGCCAAGTCTGCCAGCTAAGATGCCACAGCTAATAACTTTAAATATGAAGCAAAGCTCATTTAAACTGGGAATGGTGTCTCACATAGAAGGATACCTTGCCCCCTGAAAACCACATCTTACACTATATGATTTATTATTCTAAAATAAATTTATAATATGGTATAAATAATTTTCTCCTCTTTGAAACTATGATGAAACAGCACAGTTACCATATAAGATTTAGCATAAATCAATTTCCAGCATAAAATATAGGTTAGTTTAAATGTAAAAAATTAAAGATTTTTATAAAAAAATCAAAAAATAAATAAAATAATTATAGAGGAGATCTCAAAGTGAAAATGGGGCACTTTTATCTGCAATTTTATGATATCATAGGTGTGCCTTTGTTAAAAAGCAGTTGTTTACAGGAAAACCTGTAAAGGGGTTAACATAGAGGCATCAAACCTTCCTTTACATGATTTCAATATTAAATTTGTTTAAATTATATCAACTGGCTAGCTTAGTGTTGCAACATCTACAATTACTCCCTCTCAGGAAATTAATTCCCCAAGTAACTTGCCAAATCATTCCCTAACTAATCATTAAATCAGTGGCACTGTTATCATTCAGCCATCTATTATGGGGATCAAACATTTTGAATCCTGAGCAGAACACAACTTGGACAAGCCTTGTGACTTAAGAGAAACAACTACTTAGATAAGCCCCATGACTACCACAACATACATGGACAGTATGAGGCTTCTCATGATACTATATAATACCCTATATTCATATCCAGTAAAGTATCATTCTCTTATTAATTTCCCCTTTATCTTGTTTATTATACTTCCCAGAAGTATATACTTGACAATATAATTTTAGAGGATATCTCAAAGTAAAACCAGGGCACTTTTTTCTGCAATGTTATGATATCATAGGGGTGCCTTTTTTTTAAAAAAAAGCAGTTATTTACAAGAAAACCTGTAAAGGGGTTAACATAGAGGCATCCATTCTTCCCTCACCTGATTCCACTAGTAAATTAGCTTAAATTATACCATCTGGTTTGCTTAGAAAACTTTCTTTGTTCTAACTACAACATCAAGTTGATATAGTTAAAAGTTGAAACTTTATTTGTATACATAAGTTCTAGTTTGGGGTATGAATTTAAGCTTAAGTGGATTTACATAATTAAGTTTAAATATATCTGATATGTCAAAGTTAGCTTCCTGATATAAAAATACTATGGAAATGGACATGAATCCTTGTTCACTATTTATCTTATAAAGAATGTGTTTTTTGTAAATCCTAAAATCAAGATTTTTTAGAATAATATGTATGCATTAATTGGAATTTGGATTAATAATTAATTTTGATAAACTGCCATTCCTACATTACAAGCTTTTAGGATCCCCCATCTCCGCCACTTCCAATTGCAACTAGCACAAGGGAAGCACTATGTAAATAAATGATCCCTCCTCAGTAATATTTTGTGTGCTATTATTGAGCTTAAATGCCCTCAATAAAGCTAAATTCACTCTCAATTCTAAGTCAACTCTTAGTTAGTTTTGCCTCAGCCACAACCTCCAATCCAAGGAAGATGAATTACCTCATCTTTACAGCTGTGTTTACAGCTTGCCTTGGAATTGGGGATATCAACAGGGATCAGAATTCTATGGACCTTCACCAAAGGGCTATGGGCCATGACTACTCACTATGATCCTGGACAACTCAACTCTTCAAACACTGGTTCCTGAC